>JAHBCN010001120.1:0-115000 GCA_019359885.1 Listronotus oregonensis
GAGATTAGAGTTACTAAGAAATAAGTCACAAAATACAAGCTCAAAAAAAATTATTTGGTAGCCCCTAGATGTAAAATGACTTGGCTGAATAGGCAGAAAATTTTAGTTTTCGATTTTGTAAATTTTTTGTTACAAATGCTATCATAACTAGATATTTTAATATGTAATATTAAGTAAACTTTAATAAAATAATATTTTTTTATAAAATTGACTTTGCAATTGTTATTTTAACCGGTAAATGATTATATATATTATTTAAATCTTGTAAAGCTTTTGCAATTTTTATATTTCCAAGATGGCACTACTAGCTTAAAAGGTGTAACTTTATGAAACAAATTAAGAAGTAACTAAAAGCCCAGAAATTTAAAATATATTGACATAAATTTGTTTTAGTTTATTTAAGTAAATGAAATGTCATTTTTTTATCGGTACTTATTTGAATTTAATAACCTAAACATTAAAGAAACATCATATTGATTACAGCTATTAGTGACAGCTTTTATAATTGTAACCGCCGGTACCGCGTTTTGTGTTATAAACAATCGTGCATGCTTGGATCTGTAAAGGCGTCCACAGACTACGGTTATTTTCATCCATTCATAATGCTTCCATCGGAACGACGTGTTGAATCGCCGAACTGTTTTGCCCCCACATTACAGGTAATTGGAATGATTTTTGTGCGTCCTACGGTTACGTCATAAAGAGGAAGCATTTTAAATAAAAAAAACAAGTATAAAGTTGGGCCGCTATTCCCTTAACTCCACTCATGCAAAAATATTCCGTCACTTTTGAATAAAAGCCTCACAAATTATCAGTAGGAACGCTTTGAGTCGAACCGTCGTCGCGTCTTTCCAAAAATCAAGCGCCAGCAGAAATTTTAACTTACGATGCGGCACGACCGTTTTGCCCCACAGGCATCGGTTTTTGGCGTATTTTACACGCCGTTCTGAATCACGGCAATACGAATGGATGATAATAACTTTAGTATGTGTGGCCCTCAAGAGTACCAAGCAACGTCATATTTTGTACTTAGGAGTGATTTATGCATGATGGTCTTCGTAGCCACGTGGGTGGAATTCTGATGCCCTTGTTTAACAACAATTGCCAAAATCTGGATTATTTGTCTATTTAACGAATAAAGGTGTTAATAAGGGCTATAAATTATCGAAGCAATTTAAAAGTTAAAACTCTAATTGTCAATTTAAACCCAAGTTATTGAATTAAATTTTTGGCGTTCGTTTTGTTATTTAATGTAAATTTTGGAAAATATAATTTTTCTTGCATTTTTTTCTGTGTTTTTAGGCAACCCGTCTGTCAACCGTTGTAATGTTAAAATTTAAATGACAAGTTAATACTATGTACAAAATGTGTGCATTGTGTAGATTTAGTTGTCTATACTGAAATTGTTTATTAATAAATATTCATACATCAATAAGGACTTTTGGTGGATGATCTTGTATACGATAATAATACGCCTAAATAAACGATTTTTGAAAAACGTGGTATAGCACCCAAATATTTTATTTTTTTATTTAAATTTTATGTTTTCAATATATAAAACATATGTTAGTTATTATTTGGCAATTATTCACAGCTCCTGGTTTGGCTTTATGCATCTGCCAATTAGTGAACCGAATAATTCAGGAAATGGTTTTGCTGTTTACGCTTAGGAAATTCATTGTTATGTAAATTAACTGTAACGATTTAACAACGTATTTATTGATTTTAGGTATTTACGCAAAGATTTAAACTTAATTATATTAACAATTTTGTCACTTCTATTAAAATTTGCCTCCAATTTAATAATACTATTTATTGACTAAAAAATTTTTTATAATGTATGAAAAGCAAATTTAATTTATAATGCTTATTTTAATAAAGACGCATAAAATACATTTTCCCCAATATCTCATTTTTTAGGTAATATGATTGTATAGTGTATATTACAATTCACCGTATTTTTAAGTAGTCTTGTTTTTATTTATTTAAAATACAAAAACCACTACATTTAAAGCTCCGAAACAATGCAATAATTTGTTTTAATATAACCGATTTTAAAATATGATGTAATTACCTAGATATTTTAGGCAAGTACATAAACCCTTAAATAAACCTAAAAAATATTTAATTACAAAATAAAAATTATTGAATCAAATTAAAACTTTGTGCGTGGGTGCAAGATTGATCCAGATAAAAGTTTTGCTTAACATGTTAACAATATTTAAAAAACAAATTTAGTTTGGTCATTTATTTTGTAGGTAAATAAAGTAAACTTATATGGTCTTTTGTTTTTCCTTACAAATGGTCAACAAACAATACTTAATGATACACATACTTCTTCTAAACGCTACTTTCGGCGCTGGGCTTTAATAATGTATACCCTTATTTGCGACATGACTGACTTTAATTACTTTTTTTATATTTTTTATTAATTTAGCACAACGCGACCACATAATTTGCTAGTAATACAATCTAGGGTTAACAAGGTGGTATCACCGATGTATTAGTAAGCACAAAAATTTAATTATTTGGAGATACCTGTGAAAAAAAAAGTATTTTTGAGAAAAAGCCCTGTTATTACTGAATATCGTTTGCTGATGGTAAATCACTTTATTGTTAAAATATTATAGCATTATATTGAAGCAAAGAAAACTAAAGAAATATTAAAAAGTTTAACATCTCTAGTATATGTAAAAAAAAAAATTGAAAATTGTATCCTCGACTCGACCCAATTTCGAAAATTGTCCATTTTTTCAAACGAAATTAAACTGTAACATCAGTGTGCAAATATGATCGAATCGATTATAACAAATTTGGCATAATATCCCATCATAGCATGATTTTTTTCAGCATGGAGGTCCTAAGAGAGATCTAAGAAAACTTTTTTCTTAGTCCAACATTTGGTCGCTTGAATCGGCAGGTATCTTTTTTTTTAGAATACCTAATTTTTATATATGACACATGATAGTAAAATAGATTACAGCAGAGTAGCGTGGCAAAATTTAGCCTAGAACTTTTAATTAAATATAGCGTGTGATCCCGGAGCATGGCTCACCCTCTTTTTTTACGCTCCTTAAGATAGAAAAATAATACTTGGGGATATTAAATAACGTCAAATTTGACAGTTTTTTGACAGGACACGTGACGTTTCACTGAACTTCGATATTGATGTACAACACCCTGTATATTTTTTACATTTTTGGGATTTCTAAAACCATTCTGATTCCAACATTCACCCATATGTCAAGTTGTGATAGCTTTAATTTTGTTTTTTTTTTTAATATCTTTTAACTGTTAAAGTTTGACAGATGGGTTGCCGTTAGACTTAGAATGTTCCCAGGAATCTAATAATGTAATAAGTGCCTTTCATTGGAATACAGGATGTTTCATTTAAATATTGACAGTAGAAGCCCTTTGCGGTGAAATCGGAAGTCACAGGCAGACACTTGACTTATTATAGTATATTTCATTACCAGTCCGGAAATGACGATTTTTCCGTGCGCACGTGACAAATTCTCTCTCGCAGCCGAACACGGGAAGTCATGCAAGAACGGAAAAATCCATTTCTGGACGTGTAATAAACGATATATTTTTTATTATACTTAGGTACCTGAAAGCAACATAAACGAAAAACATCGCAAAAAATTATTTAAGAAAATTGCGATTATTTATTTTAATTTTTAAAACTGTAAAACAAATTCACAAAAAAAAATTACAAGCAAATTAAATCTACGTAAATTAATTTTGGACGGAACCGTTATGATTAATGGTTAAATTTATTGTACAATTCGTATTATTGTTAAAGCTCAATCCCTTTTGTATTTCTTTTGGTTGAACTAAAAATGTTGAAGCGGAGTGTTCGTGCATGTTTTGGTTCTCTTGATTGACTGTTACAGATTTTGTAGTTTCCAAGTTACAAGGCCTAAACAACTTTTAGGATACTTCAATTTTTCTTTGTATGGACTTCTCTATATATCCTTCTGCTACATTGGAAGAAAGTCATCCTCCGTGTCTTTTTAAAGTGAGCAAATCACCGCCGCTTTCTACCAACAGCCGAAGAACGCCTTAGCCCATGTCCGGTATATTCTTCGTGATTTTTTAGTATTAAGTATTTTGCAACAAGTTTTGGAATACCACTGATAGTATGGCACCCAACATGTTGAGCGTAACATCTTTGATTTCGATTTGCAACAAATAATATTCTACTCTCCATATTTTTAGGGCGGAGATCTGCGTATTTACGGTAAAGTGTACAGGGATTGAATTTGCAATTTTCATTGGTAATGGTAAAACTTCTTGACCTGTGAGTTTTTCCATCTCGTAAGAACACGACAAGGAAACGCCCATTGTCTTCCACATCGTCTAAACTCAAACGTATTAAATCAACTCTGCGGCATGCCCCGAAGATGGCAAACACTAAAATTACTTTTGCTAGTAGATATTGTCCATCTGAAGCTTCACATAAAAATTTGGTTACTTGCTCTAATGTAAGAACCTTGAATTTCTTTGGTACATATCCTACAGCTTGTCGTTTCAAAAAAGCAATAGTTTTTGGTTATTGGTTGTGAGTATTTTCTTTTATTGCCAAACAACTCTTTTACATGTAGAATCGACTCCATAAGGTGGATCATTTCATAGATTTGGCTTTTTCAGAAAAATAAACTAAGAGAATATGTATCTACACTCACAATTTTGATTCTTTTCTAAGTCCGCCATTTGGTAAAAATGTGATATTCATGTTCATATCTCAACCTGGATTTCACTGGTAATAAATCTGCACTCACTACTGCCGGTTGTTGTAATATAATATCGGGAATATCCGGATTTTCTTCCAAATCTGAATTCATTTTTTAAAAATGGCATAAATTTCACTGACAGAAAATAAAATATGTCATTAATAAATAAGTCGTTGTTATGAACAGTTTCCATGGATGGATTTTTGTATAAGCGCACGGAAAGAGGGATCGGGAAAAAAATTCCGTGCGCTGTTCTAAAAATGTCATATTTACTGTATTTTATACACAGGTAAAAATGTAGTATTTTCAGGTAAGTATAATAAAAAAAGAGTTTCAATTTTCTAGTGCAAAAGAGGGGTTAAGCCATGCTCTTGGATTACCCGGTATATTTAATTAAAGGTAGTTAGGTAGTTGCTGCTAAAACTGTCCAGGCAACCCTACAGTTTTTGATTTTACTATCATGTAATATTCATAGAAATTAACTTTTATTATAAAAACAGACACCTGAAAATTTTTGCGGTCGAATCTCTAACTATCTTTACAATTGATTACTTACAAAGGTATAAACCATTAAAGTAAAAAGAATAATAACTTTTTTTGTTTATTTTTGTTAATTTAACAAATGTTCCGGACATTTTTAATGAAAGCAGATCCCAATTCTTGCTTTTTTTTCATTTTTCTTACGAGTTTTTAGCAAAGACAATAGCTTTGGGGCGGATTCATGTATTTACAAATGTCCCTGTCACTAAAACGTTAAATATTTTAAGAAATTTATAAGAAAAAGATGTGTTACTTAATAAAAGAACGAAACTATACTTTATTCTAAACTTATTAACTTTTTGTGTAAAAACAAAATATGTTCAATACAATACAGACTTTTATAAACAAACTTCTGGGATGGCCATGGGTTAACTTTTATCACCATTATTAAGTCATATTTTTACTGAACATTTAAATCCAGTTTTATACAGAATTGTCATAACAAACCTTTAGTTTAGTGAAGATAAATAAATGACATTTTTTCTATTTATCAACATGACGGACATTGTCTAAATAATTTTTTAACACACATTAATACACAAAAATCCACACGAGAACTTATTGTAAGTCTTTTTTCTGAGAGATGAGACTTGTTTTATGTAATGCATACTAAAAACTTAAGAACACATTCAGGTTTCAACTAGTATCAATGCCCACCTAAACAATATTGACAAAAAGTTAAATAAAGCATCTAGGTTTTAGTGACAGGATGTTCTCTTGGCTGATTTTCAAGGAGAACGACGTATCAATAATTTCCCTTATTAGTGTGACTCCTCATTTAAACCATTAAACATCATACGACTTAATGCACTACAAGTATACTAAAAAAAATACATTGCGAGGTGCTCCCACATCCATCATCTGTTTAGATTACTAAAAGAGGCATGTCGGCAACTTAGTGCATGAGAGGCTTCATGCTCAACCAAAAACATTCTATAAAAGTGGCGTTATGAAACCCCTACATTAATAACAAAATTGCATATATTTAGATGGTAACGATTACGTAAAAATTATATACTTCCTGCAACTAAATGAAATGTTACAGCTTCATTCCGGTCTATATCTGAACTCTTTTACATTTAGGATGTTTACCACTTAAATCATTAAAATGCACTAACCGGCCAAATCCGAGAAATAATCCTTTTAAAATTCGAGAAAAGCCTTAAAGAATCTAAATGCACCTTATATTTTAGACAAAAGTTATTCCATGCAACGATGATGTAGCCCAAGTGTTAGGGCATTTGCAAGTTAAAATTTGTCTCTTTTTAGCCCTAAAACACTTACTTTCGAGTCCTGATTTGGGTAACGTCTTTTTATTTGGTCAAAGATTATTTTTTTTATACAAGTAATAATTTAAATATAATTATTTTATTTTAGTTTTTAAAAAATATATCTTTCTACGACTAAAGGTAACATTTTTTCATTGGTTACTAGCTTTTAAAATAAAATATATTTTATGCAATGAGGAAACCCACAAACACTGAAAAAAGTACTTTTCTCTCTAGTAAAAAAAGTAATTTGCTCTCAATTGCTATATGAAATAGTAAAAATAGGCCTTTGATTCGCGACTTTAACATTATTTAGCAGCCTGTGGCAGTTGGAGTCGCATAGCAACAATTAAACAAAAATGAATGTATCATGTATTGGCAAGATACATTCATTTCTGCTTTTTCTTGCTCCATACGTAACTTGGGTTGCATGTGGTATTATTTCCATAGGGTGCCGTTCTAAAAGAGGTTTAACCTAGCTCTGTTTAAGTTTTTAACCCCGCGCTAGGAAGCGGTGTTTTAAAACGACCCAAACTTATGTAAATTATTTAATTTAATTTTTTTAAAATAAAAAACTATATGAAAACTTAAAATTTTTTATTCAACAGTTTTAGTCCTTTTTTAGTAAATGCCTTAAAAAAGGTAAAACAAATTAAAATGCATCAAATGATTTTTAGAATTCTTAAATATAAGTTATATGGGTCTTTTTTTGTTAATAACTTTAAAAGGCGGCAATGGGCGACAAAATTTATATATATATATATATATATATATATATATATATATATATATATATATATATATATATATATATATATATATATATATATATATATATATATATATATATATATATATATATATATAACGTCTTCGTATTAAATGTAGTAATTTCCCTTCTTTATTTAATTGATAAAATTGGTTTGTCCAATCAAGTCAGCTAAACAGCTGGTTTAAACAAACCACTGTGTGCCGAGGGGCTATGTAGATGCATTCCTATTACACATGCTTTAAGAGTGCATTTACGCTACACCTTAGGGGTCGGACGAAAGGACGCGGAGACGGTGGGCGGAGCCTAGAAAACTCCCACGGCCACAATTTTCGTATAGCTTCATTAAAAATATTATATTTTATTTAGGTTCTTCCAAGTTCGGTGTATCTATGAGATGTTGTTTCCGATTGCAAGCCTACAGGAGATAACGTTTTTCGATAACTATTTTTCACTTAAATGACATAAATTATACACCATTTTAAAGGTAGGGAAATAATCTATGCCTCTGCTGTAACGGATTTTTTAAATATGACTCGACTTAAGAAAAAATAGTATCTAAACATAACCGATTTTAAGCTGACTTTCACTCAAGGAAATATTACAAATTTAAAAAACTATTACAGCGGAAGCCCAGATTTAAGTGTTGGCTTTCATATAGTTTTTGAAAATTATCGATAACCTATACCGTTTTTGAAAAAAACATTATGCCCCGAACCCCAAATTGGATCCAATTTTTGCGGCGCGAATGGACTCTTAAGACTATTTCCAAAACCCGTTATTATTTTGAACACTACGCTGTAACGGAAACCACCAATTGTATTTTTTATTGGTATGCCTCTACAGCTGTAATAAAGTGTAACGACCTAGCGTAAATTGAAAATATCTCTTTTATGGCTTAAAACTTGTTGTTGGACCCTTATTTACTTCAAAGCTTGGTCTGTAGTCTATCAAAAGTGAGAAAAAATGATAACCAATAACCAAAACCGAATAGGTGTTAAACAATTAAATTTAATTAAAAAATTTATATTCATGTTACTTTTTGTTTCAGAACAACGTAATGCAAGAAAACCAAAAGGCTGGTGTAATAATTAGTTCAACGGCTGTGGCACTTCAGGGAGTTACGCGAAGCCAAGCCGGAAATTACTCCTGTGTCGCTTCAAATGTTGAAGGCGATGGAGACAGTAACGTTGTCCAGCTAAAAATAATGTGTAAGTGTCTTGTAAACATCGTTTTGCCATTTGCGGTTTAAAATTTAACAAACACTACCGCTCTTAACATTTTTAGCAAATATTATTTCTTTACATTTTTAAAATGGTACAGCACAAAAACATAATATTTACATAAAGGTTTACTTGACTTAATTTATTTGTTTAGGCCTCTTTTTAAATTAAATAATATGTTAGTAATGTATATTTATACCTTCTAAATAAACTCGTTTGCTTTATTTTATCGGTATTTTGAAAAGTTTAAGTTAATAGAATAAACTTACTTTAACAAATTTAACATTTAATATCAGATTCTTAGAATCTCTATACTGAATTTGTTAAAATACAAGCAAAGTTATGATATTTCTAAAAGTTTTTTTTAAACAGTTATTTAAATTTTTCCTAATTTAGGTGTTACACGGTATTTTTTTGAGGCATTTGTGGTATAATAGATTAGAAAAAATTATGCGTAAGTATTATTTCCCAACGTTTACCTATAAGTATAAAATATATACCTACCTAATATTTACAAAAAGGTAACAACACTCTTAAGGAAGCTCTTGTAGGTGTATAACCTTTCTCTTTCACTCCACGTGCTGATTGGTCGGCGGGAAGAAGTATGTACCCTTCTCCGCCGACCAGTCAGTACACGAAGCGAGAGAGGAAACTTATCGCGATTTTTCGCTTTCTCACGCTGTTTATACTGACGAGTGGCAAGACGACCCTTATGGTCGAAGTTTGATGCAGATGCGATGTGAGAGACAATACAAAAAAAATAAAACAAAAACTTGTTTTTTGTATAAATAAAATAAAATTATTTTTATTTAAATTAATATTTTTTAAAAAACAAACTATTTGACAAAATTAAATCAAAAAAGGGAAACTGAGAATTAAACACTAGTTGGTCTTGGCGCTTAGCTTTACCAAATCAATTCCAATTTAACTACAATACTGCTTTATTATTAAATCATAATTTACAATTTTAACTTAAATCTACAATATAATAGTATTCTTCGCACTTCCCCATTTACCTTTTTAGGTCTTGGGGAAAAAAATGCCGGCCCGGCGCCCCCGCCCAGTCCCTACTGGGCGGGGGAGCGATGGAACACGGTGGTAGCTTTCAGTTGGTTGGATTGTACAGGTTCAGCTTTTACCGGTAGTGACCTTTCAAAAGCTCTTAACTTGTTTTTAACCAGATGGTTTAAGAAACAGTATATTTTAATAAATAACTCTTGTAGATTTATGTAAATATTTTAACAGGAACCAAATTAATGGCGTTAACACTTTAGCCACCGACCGGATGTTCAGAGAGAATATGAACTGATATTTAAACTGTAAATTTTCAGAACTATTTTTCAGTTTGGCTGACTGGTGTGCTTTAATATGTTATATTTATAATAAAATGTAATATTAAGGTTTTTTTTAGTGCGAGCCTTCTTTTTAAGTACGTATGTCGTTGCTAGTTACACGAACATGCACGAATTTTTACGACACATACCGCTGTAAGGACGTAAGCAGTTTGAAAAAATCTTGGTATTCTGTTTTACCCATATACTTATAAACCAATATACTGCTTACATTGACAAATAATTGAAGCCAAGAAAGAGAGAAAGGCATATTCGACGTCCCATGTAAAAACGTATATGTCCATTTCTAGATGGAGTCAGCATATCTGCGCATGCTTTAAGAGCACTTTTTGGATTGGTGAAAGTTTAGACGATCGATAACCGTTGTGATGACCAGCCAATAAGATGTTAGAATTTCACTCATGCGTAGTTGGAAGCTTTCCATCGTGAAATAGATTTATGGAAAATTTATATAATGTTTGCTAGTGCTATCTTTCTTTGTTGGCTTCAAAATATCATTACACAGCTTATGAGACGTTATCAGTATATTGGTTTATAATTATATGGTTTTACCTAAAAAGTGCGGAAAGTGATACTTTGCCGCTCGCGATGGCAGTTGCACGAACGACGGGAAGCGGAGTTAAGGCAAGCCGTCAAGGGTAGAAAAGACACTTTCCGCAAGAGTTAGGTACAATATTTTTTCTACGAGTGTTTTTGTCCATCTTATTTATCAAAAAAAAAGTTTTTAATAAGTAAAAGTTTTTTAATAATGCTACAAAATAACACATATGATAAAACAGTTACATAAATCATTTAATTAGTCCTAAATGTCTTCATTTTTAACAATAAAAAATTCGTGCGAAAAATTAACTTTTTAGCACTGGTACGGAAAAGTTACGTTTTCCGTACGATTTTTTTATGCACAAAATAATAATAAAACAAGATTTTTTTATCATGATATATTAAAAAGAAAGCTTATTTAAAAAAAATAAAAAAAAGTTAACGATGGTAAAGGTTAAAATTGAAAGTACAATTTGTGTTTGTTGCAGGCTGCAATATAGCAGATGCCGTAACATCTTTAAAACGACGTTTCTTATTTCAACTTGATTGGTTGGTGTTTGTCCCATTACAAAAATGCCTTGGTCGGTTTGCTGCAGAGAATTACTAGTGTAGTGAATGGAGGAAGGTAGATTGGGTTGTACAGGTTGTAACACCTTACACGATACTTCCTTCGGCGCTTCTGACAGCATCGGTAAAGCAGCGGGTTCACTTTTTGAAAATGCAATTTGTGAACGGTTTTTTAATTGAAGACGATTTTGAACAGGAGGATTCTTGCATTTTGGATCTCACTAGTACATTGGAAGGCATTTTTAAAATATTATCGGTGATTTTCCGTTTATTTTCTAGGGATTCTTCAACATATGACTCAGCAACACCTGTTGATTTTTACCCACCATGTCTTTTAATGTTTATTATATTACAGCCAGAGTTTTACAAAGGGTTGCCGATAAGCTCCAAAAGCAGTACCCGGTGTATAACTCTGAATGTTTTAATCCAAGATAACCCGCAATATTGGAAGGTATTTAATCAAAAGTATTAATTCCAACGCTTTGGCTTGTACACTTTCAGTTTTTATAATATAAAAAGATCTTTAATTTTGACAGTTCTTAGAACGATGTGCGTTATATTTTTGATACAAGTTAATGTAGCTTGGTTTGTTCTCTCCCGGATCGCAAACAACAAATTTTCGGGGTTTGTTGGTTTTTGTACAAGGAATTGTAACTATTAGAATATTGGATTGTCTTCGATATCATCGGTAGTAATCTTCATCATCAGCTAATCCAAAGATGGTCTTAACATATATGCTATCCGGAGCATTAAAGATAAAATTTTTGGCATCTTTTTGCTCCAAAACCATAAATTTTTTTGCTTTGTATTCATTGTTGGATCGCTTTAAGTAAGAGGTTAATTTATAATATTCACTAATGTCGATATTTTTCCAGTTTTATGAGAAGCTTTATCAAGGATTATGTAGGATCATCCAGTCAATGGAGCGTACGTTTTTGATAATTTCTGGAAATATGCTAATATAAATATAACCTTCACTTTTAAGTTTCTCGCCCACTAACGCGACGTGGCGCGACGCAATGCGATGCGACACGACGCGACGCGACAGGATTGTCCGCCCACTGGGTGAGGCAACGCGATAAGGCGCGACGTGGCTCGACGCGAAATCTTCCAAAATGTGGCAGTCGGTTACAAGTTGTTATAAATAACTCATCAAACGAATATATTTTTGTATTTGGAGTAATTGCTGCTATGGAGAAGCAAGAAAAGAAAAAGAAAAGAAGTGTTTGGGTCCATAAAATTAATGGAAAGATAAATGCGTGTGGAGAATTCTATCACTTGTTTCCAGATTTGAGAAAAATGTAAGAAAATTTTTCAAATACTTTCGCATGTCGGAAGAAAAGTTTTTTAAACTTGTCAGTTTAATAGAGACGTCTATAGAACACCAAAAAAAAGTTGCTTTAACATACCTTAAAATCAGAATCCACTAAACAACTTTGTTATTTAGATTAATTTAAAAAAAAATATAATAATAATAAAATACAAATGTCACAAAAATTACAACAGATAAGCAAATGCAGTGATAACAGAACAGAGTAACATGTGAGATTCTTCACGATGATAGGTCGAAGAAGGCCGATGAGACTCGAATGCCACGCGACATTGTCGCTTGCTTGCTCTCCCGACTTGTCTCGAGCTGTCGCATCGCGATGGGCGGGCTTCAGTTTCATTACATGTAAAGTATCCCTGATGCATTTAATCGCGTCGCACCGCGTCACGCTAATGGGCGAGAACCTTTAACCTCGAATAATTAAAATTATTTTTTGTACCTCTTTTCTGACTTCTGCGGAACCAAGGTATTGTTTGCCCCCTTAACTGGATCAATTATCTTTGGCGGAAGATCTTTAAAGTCTTCTGAGTTGTTCATTTTTAATTTAAATCACATACTCCAAAAAAGGACGCTTGAAACGCTTTTTTGTTAATTGTAGGTTTATAGCGACTGCTTCTATGGGTATGTTTTGGTGCCAAAAATTACCACCTGTCAAGCCCATTATTATTACTGTCAATGTATTTGACAGTTTTTTGGTAGGGTGCCTGCATATAATTTTTTAAGTTTAATGGTTAAGGGTATGAATTGTGAAAGTAGTAGTAGGTATAACAAATTTTAATAGGCAGATCTAGGTTTTTTGATTTAAGAATACTACCTATAGATAATAATTTCATTTCAGGTAAAGAAAATAGTATATCTTAAATTATTAAAATAATATGCTTTAAAGTAATCGTGCCAAAAAGTAAAAATTGTGCGGAAAAGTATAACTTAAAAAAAACCGTACGCAAAAGTGACTTTTTCGTACGCTCGTAGAAAAAATTCTGGTAATTGTCTCGAAAGTTGCCTCCTCTCCGATTTTGAACAAATTTGGTATACGGGGGTTTTTTAGGGCGCTGATTACGAATCTAAAAAAATATTTTTTCGACAACGTTTCGTTTTCGAGATATTCATTATCAAATTTGAAAATTAAACTAACCTTATTTACACTATTCCTCCTTCTTTTTGCACAGAATTCTTGATTTTTACACTAAATTAGCACACAATATTTTACAAACACCTTTTAAAAAATTGTTTTTATATTTATTTTACACCTTTTTCCATTTAATTGCAAACATCCTCTTTCACATGCCCCAACGTGGCCGCAACCATGTATACACTAGTTATTTTATAAGCAAATATGACTGCTGAACTTAAAAGTTCCCAATTAAATGGAAAAAAGGTTTAAAATAAATAAAAATATAATGTTTTTAAAGGTGTTTATAAAATATTGTGTGCCACTTTAGTGTAAAAATCAAAATTGTGGACAAAAAGAAGGGAGGATATAGTGAAAATGAGGTTGGTTTGATATTGAATTTTGATGATGAATATCTCGAAAACGAAACTTTGCCAAAAAAATAATTTTTCAGATTGGTAATCAGTGCCCCAAAAAACCTCCATATACCAAATTTCGTCAAAATCGGAGAGGAGGCAACTTTCGAGACAAATACCAAAATTCTTAACGATGTGTTTTTATGTTTGTAGCTGTAGTGACTATATATTTAAAATAATTTTAAATACATAAACTTGGACCCCTTTATATGTTTAGGACGCATTATACAATTTGTCTTTATAAAAAAAAAACTGTAATGCCCTTTGCCCGGCCATTATTTACTTAACGACTGGCATTTTATACACTTCTGAGTTATAGCTTCTGGACATAAACTCTTGTAAGTGGGTAATGATGCGTGATATTGGAAATGTTTTACTTGTGGATGGTACATTTCTCTGGCGTTTGTGGATTTAGTAAAACCTATTTTTATGTGAATAAACATGCCTTAAAGTGTCAACATAAATAAATAGCATTTAAAGGTTAAAAAATATGTAAGCCCAACAAAATTTTTAGACAGTCTTTGTATAAACAGTTTTCTGTGTTCTTTGTAATGGCTTTAAAAAACTTTATAATATGGATTTACCATTAATTTTTTGTTTTATAAATAACATTTATTTTTGCTACCTTAATATTTTATTAAAAATGGGATATAACCGCATTTATTAAAAAGGGTTCTTATTTAAACCAGGGTTAGTTGACATACAATATAAAATATTTTGTTAACAATTATATATTAGTCATTAGTCATTACACTGGTATATACTTTTTTTAAATACCACCAAATATCATTCTATAAAAAGTACAAATTTTTAGATATCTGTCTAACAATTTTTATTATTTTTTATCAGATGGTCAATGGCAAGTTATGTCAAAAAGCACCTTAAAATATTATTTTGTCATATGCCACCCTACTCTTTTAGAGTTCACTTCTTGGTTATTACTTTTTCATAATACTTTACCTGTTTTTAAGATAAAACAATTTTGATTTGTTTCTGCTGTAAGTATGTACCATTTCGACCGCCCAAGCAGTATTTAGCCATATTTGTCATTTTAAAGTAAATATACTAACTTTTACATGATTCTAGTTAAAGAGAGGGTTTTAACGTTAAAATTAACAATTTAATTACACAATATTCCAAACGTGTTTCTTGGTCGATATTTTCTGTCCGAATGGGAAATACCAACTACTGAAGCGGTAAATATAACTCATTGTGTTAATGCGTCATTGAACTTGACGCATTCCATAAATCTCTTGACTGCTTGACTCCTGTTCCTGCAGCATAGGACCATCTGCTGCGAGTTTCGCAACGCCACTACAGTTTCCATTTTTCGTAATCATTGCAGAATGGACAAACACGGTCATATATATTTTTTTACATTCTGATTTGTCTTGTTTTTTTATGTTTAATTCCTCTTACTTTTGTGTAATACTTTCTTAACAATAGCTGTGTTTTATCTTAACTATTCCTTTTTGTTTTGTTTTCAGACTCACTTTAAATGGTGTGATGGTCAGTAACGTAGACTTTTGCTTTTTTCTTTCCCTGGTTGTTAATTCTTTAGGAACTAGAATCACTGGCTATCTTTAAAATATTTGTTTATTATCTACAAGGTCTTTTTTTCCAGAAGCCGTCTGGATTTACTGCCGGAGGCACCTCAGCCTCCTGGGCTTTTTGTGCCTAAGCTCCCATTTTCTTTTATAACAATCCTTTTACAATCCTTGTTTCTTCTACAAGTCTGTTTAATTTTCAAACTGATTATTTGATATATTCATGAGGGCTTATTTTCGGTTGCCCAAATAATACCTGTCTTTTGGGGTTCAACGCTTCACATTTGCACGGGTTGTGGTAGGCTAATTCTTTCCCTTCACCGCACATTCTTCAACTTGGATCCCTATTATATTAGCCTATCTTGTGCAGGTGTCCTCTCAGGTTATCGTGCCCTGTTGGCAGCCCTACTGTTATACGAAGTCTTTTCCTACTTTGTCTGAGTAGTTCTTTCTTCGTTCCTCTGGATGGGCCATTTATGAAGCTTTTTCCGTGTTTTATTTTATTGATACTAGACCAGTATTCCTTGTGTTAGTTCCGGATCTCTTTCCTAGTTTGCCTCGTTCTGTAGTTACTCCTAAAACAGGTTCTGACCCAAAGTATAAAGTATAAGTGGCTCTGGCTAGCTCATTCGTTTTTTTGTTGCCTTCTATTCCTGAATATCCCGGTGCACACAGGAGAGTTACCCTGTTGCCTCCTCCTAGGATTTTCGGTTCTTTTTGGCATTCCCATATCAGCTTGGACTTACCTTAGGGTTTGCTAGTGCCCCTAGGGATGCATAGCTATCTGTTATTATGGTCTAAGTTTTATCTAACCCATGATAAGGGGGAGGATCTAACACAGAAATAATATGGAATTTAGGGATTTATTAGGATTTTTGTTTATACTGTTCGGGAGTAGCTGGCAATTTATCTTGAATGGGTTTACTTTGTGATGGCGGACCGGCTTGGTTTTGGGGGGGCTTGGTCGGGGGCTTGCCAAGACCAAGACCAAGACCCCTTTCATTTGCAAGACCAAGACCAAGACCGGGTATGCAAGACCAAGACCAAGACCAAGACCGAGGGGGTGCAAGACAGCGACCAAGCCGAACCTCAAGGCTCTTGCACTTCTGCGACTTTTTTTAAATATTATAAAGTTTAATTTTTATATTCAATATACAGAGCTATTTCATAAAGACATGACAAAAAAATGTGTCAAGGACTGCTAAAAAGGCGATTATTTAATAAGTAACAAGTTTCTTTAATTAAATAATAATTAAATTATTCGCTTTGTACTTTTATACAGTTTTCTAACAAAGATATGATGTTTCAAAAATAATAAGATTATGACACAACAGTCCGACAAAGCTTTATATCTCCGAAACCATTCTCGACAGAGAAAAAATAGGGGTACAAAAGTTATAGAAGCCAAAAATTACTTTCACATTCCTAATGTTTTTTTTTTAAATTAGCTATCTAGTGATGCCACTTACAGGGTGGATCAAAAATTTCCACAATATAGAAAAACATTATTTTTTAATCACACTAAGAAGTGGCACCATTAGATTGCTTCCTAAAACTAAGATATAAATGTAAAAGAGATGGATTGATAAAAAATATTATTTTCATGTCATATAGGAATATTTTTGATATAAATGAATTTTAATTATCACCTCCGGCTTAGACGGAAAATAATATTCGAAAACCATTTACGTCGATATTGTTCCTATATGAGAGTGGAATAATTTCCAGTATAATATACAGGGTGGTGATTTTTTAAATGGATTTATTGCAATACTTTTTTATTTTAGGTTAAAAGCTAAAAATAAGGAAGATTTTTGAGTGACAGTGGATTTAAAAAAAAAATTGAAAAAGAAAATATTTTCAAATTTTACGCCTTTTTTTTTCTATAATTTTTGTATGTTCAGTTTTTCACCATCATGAACGGTTTCGGAGATATTAAGCTTTGTCACACTATTTAGCCACCTTGTACGGCAAATGTTTGACATAATTAAAGATAAAAAGTTTATTTAAACTGAAAAGATTCCTGATTAACTTTTTTTTTTTTGAAGCAGAAACCAATGTTTACACTTTAGAATTATTTTCACGGAAATTTCACATCTGGTTGAAATTAAAAGTTTTTGTTTTCTGCTCACACAGTACACAGATTTGTTTTAATTTTATATGCTTCTTTAAAAAAAATTCTAATAATTCCTATCACTAAAATATTTCTATGTGCCACCAAATGTATAAAAGCAAGTTGTGTCTTAATTTAACTGAAAATAAAGCGCTATAAATAAATAAACCCCTACATTTAAAATATGCTTTTTAATCCAATAATTTAAATGTACGTGTAAGCTAAAATAGGTATATTTTAATATGCTAATGCAAAAAATATAGTCGCCATTTTTTTAATTTTTAAGTATTAAAAATATATTTTTTTTAAGATTACTTACTTTAAATTATTACTACCAAAAAAAAGCAGGACCAGCAAGACTCTTGCAGCAAGACCAAGACCGGGTGGTGCAAGACCAAGACCAAGAACCAGACCTTCCTTTGGCTTGCAAGACCAAGACCAACCTGGTCTTGGTCTTGGTCTTGCTTTGCTCATCACTGGTTTACTTGTTTCAGATGTAGTACCTAAATATATTATTTCTTTAATTTTTAACAAAAAATTCTGGTGGAAAATTGCAACCTCTAATTGTTACACGAGTGTGTGCTGTACCATTAAGTTTAGCTATATTTTTTAAATAAATTTTCTAAAAATATTCAGACTTAAAGAATTGAAAGTTGAAAAATATTACATCCAGCTTGTTGAAGTTTGCCTGACATGTAGGCAAGGCAAAGTGGCAAAATGTATTTTACTTTAAACTAAAATACGGGAAGTGATTTTCTTAACTAAGCAAGATGAGATACTTCTTAGATGTCTTAATTAAAAGGACAAAAGATGCAGTCATTGTTGTTACAATCCTTTAGTAATTCAGCCAGAAACAGAGCCACAATATACCGGGTAACAACAACAAAACGCTTTAAAATTTTAGAATAATATATTGTGTCGTCAGATGCCCATCGTGTAAATCATCTGCCCATCACTTCTGATTTAACCGAAGATGGGGTGAATTTTAATGAAACCCTTTTTGTATTTTTTAAACTTAGAATGCTACAAGTTATTCCTGACAAAATAACCTCTATTATCCTAATATTTTTATTTGTATTCGAGAAATCGGCAATTTAAAATGTCGAAACGACCTCACATTATGAGAAAACAAATAAATATTATAAAACATTTATATGTTTGAACTCTTCTTGGGTTAAAATATTACTACTTTTAGCTTTTCCGGAGGTGTTGCTAAAAGAGGCATTCCTAATAATTTAACTTCCAAAATTTTCGTAATATGCTATGTATTGATCATTAAATTTATGTTGGGCATACCTTTCTTGGAATTTTCGTTTGGGCTAACCTTTATTTAAACCTAATATTTTTTTAGATATGTGAGATCGTTTGTTCATTTTCCATTTCGACTCTCTTGAAAACCAACAAATATTTGTATGTGTTATATAAAGGTTTTATATTGGGCTAATAACTAAAATCTTAAAAAATTTCCAGGGTGTTCCATTTAAAATATTAAGATTCACGCTTGATTGATTGATTGATAAAGTAAATACACAAGTTGAGGTTTTGTCCGCCTCGACACTGCAGCCTACAGGGCTTGTTGTATCTTTTGTGTATTTGTTTCAGTTAAAAAGGTTTGACACCTTAGACAGGTGTAGTAGCCCTTTTACTGTTCTTTTCTGGTCTCCAGCCTCCAGATTCACGCTACTTCCGGTCATACCACAAGTAATAAGTAGATGTTATTATATCCTTAATTAGCCCATGGGGTTACCATGTATCGTCCTAGAATTTTAAAGCAATATGTATTTATTCAAAAAAATAAAACATTTGATAGTGATTTCGTTGTACATGTTATTGACCAAACCAGATCACTTGACAAGATTCTGAATTATTATTTTTCTTTTAAAGCTTCACATAATAGGAATATTATAGTAAATTTGTATGAACACTACCGTAGTTGTAGCTAAATCTGGTTTTTGCAGACAAACCCATATGCCGAAGTCAGCAGAAACGAATATACGGAGTTGCACGACACGAAAATGCTAAAATTCTTTGCGAAGTCGAGTCCTATCCACCACCTGACAGTTTTAGCTGGTCTTTTAATAATTCTGCGGAAACAATAGAAGTTCCACAAACAAGGTATAATTCAGAAAGCTATCACTTTTCTTCCACGTTGACGTATACCCCCGTGACTGAACTTGATTATGGAACGGTAAGTAACACGTATTTTAACTAATTTATGGTCTGTATATATGCCAATTGTAAAGCCAGTTAAATAGCATCAGTAAAACTTAGCGTAAAGTTTTTAGTTACCCCAGAAAAAATTTTAGAGTTTTATGAAGCTAAAAAACTGAATTCGGTCCTAATACCACTGATGTACAATAAAGCCCATGTGTAGTGTTTTATTTTCTTGCCGTTTGGCCTAATTGTCAGATGCTTAAGTCAGTTTCTTGTCTGATATTTACAAGATACGCAATCTAAGCCCTTTGCAACGACATCCGAGTGCTAAGGCCCGAATGATTTAAACACATAAAATATGACAGCTTGTATGCAATAAAGATGTCATATAAAAACTAGCTTTTAAATTCATATTTAAGTTAAGAAAAAACGACCTATGTTAAATATATAAACAAAAAAGAAAAGATACAGTCTTATTTGCATTTTAATAATTTTTATGTCAAATCCAACCATTGGGACACTTAAACTAGATATTTTATAATAACATCAAAATATAATCACCTGGCACAAAACATATAGGGAGGCTATGTTGGGCGCATATGCACATTTAGATGTGTCGCATTTAGCAGTAAGCTTGACGACATAATTCCTGATTTGTCACCATCCCTACGATTTTATTTTAAAATAACTTAGATTTTTCAAGACTTTTCTAATAAACATGTGAGTTAGTTAACTTCCAGACAATAGTTAGTACTGTTAGATCACCTTTAAAAAATGAATACCAGGTGAGTCTCGGTGGTGGATTACACCCTTATTTTTTATACTCCTATTGGTAGTAAAACAAAATTTGAAACGTGTAATTATTAAAATATCCACATATTTTGACGCAAATCTTGTTTGACCAGAAACTCTCTTAGAAGAAATCATAGCTTTTGAGTTTTAGAGAAGAAACTTTGTTTTTATATACACCTATTTTATATTAAATTTACATTACATTATTTATTTTATATTAAATATACATTTATCTAAAGTCGTAAAATCGTATGTTTTTTCCATTTTATGACTTTGTCCATTTTTTTTTTTTAATAATAAGGGCTTATCCGGTCCAGCTCTTAGTAAAGATACACTAACCCAATCACCTTTTGTCGTAAATAGGTAGAAAAACATTTCTTTTTATTAATAATTTTTAACATGTTTTTTGGTAGTCAGTCTTCTGCATAGAGTTATACATGTTTAAAAATACGAATTTTGTTTGAATTAGAACAAATAAATACCACGCTTTAACGTCAACGTAGAAAATAACCCATATAAAAGCTAATTTGTATAAACTTTTTCTTTTTTTTTTAAATCGTACCTTAACTGAATTTTTATAACAAATTTAGTTTTTAATAAATAGGTAACTAGGTAGTTAGCATAAAATGTAAATTATTTTAATTTATATTTATAAGTTTTTGTATAGGGGTGTCTAACTAGATTTTAGCGAAAAACATTGTAAAATATACATAATACTAAATTATATATTCGAGAAAAAAATATTTCAATTAAGATATCAAAATACATAAATGTTTTTGGAAATTGATTAGAAATTAAATAATTTAAAGTAAACCACGCCAATATGCTATTATATCAAAAACTGGGCAACTAACATAATTTATTTGATCAAAAAATTAAAAATAAATTGAAATACATAATCTGTGAAAAAATGTGAAAAATTTGTGATTATATGCAATCCCTTAACTTTTGTTAATATTCAGGCAAAAAGAAGGATTTTAAACAAAGAAATACGATAGATATGCAGATCTATTTACCATAAATTCGTACCCAATTTTAGTCTTCTATCTTCAGAATTACAAAAGACATGTGCGGAACCGCACATTGGAGCCAGTGTTGGCGCCAACGTTGGGCTATGTTGGCGGTATTATTTTTAAAAGCATCCAGACATTGAAAGTTATTGAAGCCAAGCTCAGTTAGCTCCAAGCAGAGCCAACATGTCGAACTTAGAAGTGGCTGTGGGTGCGTTTGCTGTGCTAAGCGCTGCTTATCATAATAAACGATTTAATTTGACCATATCTCCTGGGGTAACATTATTTACTTTAATAAAGTTATTACGACGCTCACTCTCACTTCGCAGACTAAACAAGTTAAAAGACCATTTATTACGCGCCAATGTGTGGCCGAATACACAAACATTGGGACAAATTTTCTTTGTTGTCTCGTCAAAAAACCGACACAAGACGGCCAACTCCCAACGTTCGAGCCAACGTTGGCGCCAACAGGCACCAACACCATAAATCTAGATCCACACATTGGACGAGCGTAGTGGGCGCCAACATTGGCCCCAATGTGCGGTGCCGGCCTTAGAGGCGATTTATTTTTAGACTCTCCTAGTATAGACAGCCTCCCTGGTCCAGAGATGATGCCGTCGGTCAACAACTTTAGTTTCTTTCTTTTAAATAACTAAATACTTAACTTTTATTTAAATTTTAATATTTTTAAAATATTTATAATAAACAAAAATTGCTAACGACTCTAACTTTATAAGGTTATTTATATTGTACAACCCAAATAGGCAACAATAAAAATCATTGCGACTCAGAAGAAGAAATATCTTCATATTTAGCTTTATTTCTTTAGTACTATGTAAACTACAGCCCTAAACATATTATGTCAATTTCTTATACTTTAGAACATGTATCCTAAATAAAGAATTTGCTTATTTCACCTAATTAATTAGGTTTAAATGGAGTAATACTATACTTGAGAAGACAAACATAAACAGCTGCTGCAAGACTAATTACTGGTAATAACCAATTTCAGTAGTTAGAGGTATAACTTCCTGATTATTTAGCATTAATAATTTTGCTGGCAATAATAAATAAATAAATAAATATATATATATATATATATATATATATATATATATATATATATATATATATATATATATATATATATATATATATATATATATATATATATATATATATATATATATATATATATATTTTTTTGGGACATTTCACGTCAAACGGATCATCGGAGCCCTCAAGAATTAGAATAAAATCTATTAAGATAAATTAGGGCTCAAATTCCTTTAACAAAAGAACTTTCAAGCCATGTGGTTTTTTTTGAAATTCAACATGGCGGCTCCAATATGGCGGTCGGAACCTGGAGAAAAATCAAATGTCCAGTAATAAAAGCTTGCAAAAATAAAAATTTGCAACCGATCGAGTCGACTTTTGGCTCGGATTACAGTTGATGGACTCACCTAAAAAGCTGATATGGTAGGTTGCCAAAATTCGATATGGCGAATCCAATATGGCGGTTAAACTCCAATATGGTAGCCGCATTTTTGAAACAAAAGCGATTTGCACCAAATTTGGTATACGGGGGTTTTTGGGGTTTTTGATTATGAATTTGAGGTCAAATTTTCAAAATTTAAGGTGCCGGATCCAAGATGGCGGATGAATTTTTTGAAAATTAACCGTTTTCCACCAAATTTGGTGTATGATCCAATATGGCGGATCCAATATGGCGGATTCAATATGGCTGACCTTTTGAAATTAATCTGTTTGCTTAGAATTCGTGATCAGCGTTCCAAAAACATATGTACACCAAATTTGGTGCAAAACGGTTGATTTAAAATCATCCGCCATCTTGGATCCGCCACTTTTTGCTAATCTGACCTTGGATTCGTAATTAGAGACCCTTAAAACCCCGTTACCAAATTTGATGAAATCTGCCATTTAAAAATGCGGTCACCATATTAGATTTTAACCGCCATATTGGATTTTGACAGCTCCCCGCCAGCTTTTTAGGCAAGTCCATCAACTGTCTTTTGACCAAATTCAACCCGATTGGTTGCAAATTTTTATTTTTACAAGCTTTTATTACTGGACATTTGATTTTCTCAGGTTCCGACTATCTAAAGCCGCCATGTTGAATTTCGAAAAAACCCATGGCTTAAAGTTTTTTCCATACAATTTCTTTTTTTAATAGTTTATTTAAATTGTGAGGGCGCTGATGATCCGTTTCATCCCATATATACACACACACACACACACACACACACACATACCGGTATTGGCATATTAATGACAACCGTGCAGTAAACATATTTGTGGTGTCATGGAACTTTTACTCTTTACTGGAATCGCCACGCTTCTGGCTATTTAAAAATTGATCTGATTTTTTCATACCCTCCAAAATAAGGAAGTTATAATAATATTTTAATTGTGACGTCTTGTTCCACAAATATTTAAAGCCAAAATTGTGTATTCGAGAATCCACAATTATTAAAGTGTAGACACAGGTTACCACAATTATAAAAGTGTAGACTAGGTTACCATAATTATTAAAGTGTAAACTAGGTTACCACAATTATTAAAGTGTTGACTAGGTCACCACAATTATTAATATTTTGGGTCATGTGTATTCCTATTCCTAAATACTAATAGAAGTTATACAGGGTGGAGATTTTAAATGGAAACAATTCAATAATTCAGAAACCATTGCTTTAATCAAAAAACTGTTTGACCCGTCAAATTTATATTTTCAATGGCGCATCTTTTGATAGTATTGTTTTTGATATGACGTCACACGTATTAGAGGTATGACGTCATCGATATTTTTTTTAAATGGAAACCCCCATTTTTTAATTCGGAATTGGAAAGTACACATTTTTTTATGTGTGACATGATGATTATCAATATTTGTTACATAAGAAAACTTTCTAGAAAAATTGACATTTAGTTTCGGTAATTCATAATACGTAATGTAACGATTATAGTCAATAAAAACTAAATGGTCAGTTTTACGGAAAAACGCTCAGACCCGTCGATTTTTATTTATCGTTTGGATTTTTTTTAAATGTTTCGAAAATGTACAGGGTGTCTCAAAAAAAAGATATAACGTCACTGATAACTTTTTTAAATGGCAACCTTATTTTTTTATTTGGGAATTAAAAAATATTGTTTTTTTCCATTTAGAGAGTGAGTTTCAATATTTGTCACGAAAGAAAATTTTCAAAAAAAAAAATATTAATTAAATTTTATCTTAGAATTAATTTTTCTTTACATTTTTCTTATTGAACTTTATCCTATGGTATTTAAAAGAAATAGTACCTTTCAATTTCGAATTAAAAAACTTGTCGATGACGTCATATTATCTTTTTGAGACACCCTGTATATTTTCGAAAAATATAAGAAAACTCCAAACTATAAATAAAAATTCACGGGTCCGAGCGTTTTCCCGAAAAACTGACCATTTAGTTTTTATTGGCTATAATTTTTACATTACGTATTGTGAATTACCAAAATTAAATGCTAAGTTTTTTCGAAAATTTTCTTATGTAACGAATATTGATAATCATCATGTCAAATGTAAAAAAATGTATACTTTCCAATTCCGAAATTAAAAATGGGGGGTTTAAATTTAAAAAATATCGATGACGTTATAACTTCAATACGTGTGACGTCATAATAAAAAAAATATTATCAAAAGACGCGCCATAAAAAATATAAATTTGACGGGTCAAACAGTTTTTTGATAAAAGCAATGGTTTCTGAATTATTGAATTGTTTCCATTTAAAATCTCCACCCTGTATAAACGATGTATTTTATAGTCTTAAAGATAATAGTTAGACGATACGAAAAGGTTCTAGGAAATTAAAAATTATCTTCGAAAAACATTAGGTTTTTATTTAAAGAAACGGTGTTTAACATGGGTAAAAAAATAAACTTATTGATAACTTCTTCAGGTACAACTAGATTATTAACACACAAAAATAAACTTATTGGTAACTGTACTATAGTTACAACTAAAAAATTAACATAAAAGAAGAAAATTATTCATTATTTCTTATGTTTTTTAATTTTAGTTATATAATTCTTGATATAAAATTTTAGATCTGTCCATTTTCTTGTACCAAACACATTATATTTTTTCATACACTCTTCGCAATTTTGTTTCCCAGGAACTGACCCACGCTTAATGAAAGAATCGAAATGTTTTAATACCGCTTCAGTTTCTTCTTGAGTCCATGGTTTTTTGGTACAAATCGACTTTTTAACTTTTTCTTCTTTCTTTTGTTTTTCTATAACAGCTTCGTTATCTATATTTTCATCTATATCCTCAATATCCTCTATTTTTTCTTCTTCTGCTTCCATTGGGGGCAAGTCTAAAAAAATATAGTTATTAAAAAACTTCAAAGGAAAGAAAAATTGTTAAATACAGTTCTATGTCATTATTAGGTACCGATATTTTATGACAATACAGGGTGTTCGGTAAGTATATTTCTAACGCTCGGCAGTGTACAGAAGACGTCAAAAGAACTTTATTCCTCAGGGTCTCCATTCCGTAAATATGGCGTCCAAAAGGGGTACCCACCGACTTACGTTTTGAATCATAACTTTTAAACAGACTGGTATATTTTTATGAAATATTGGTACATCTGTATCGAGAAATCAAACGGTTTTCGAAAATAATCATTTTTTTCTTGTGACTCTTCGGTTACGACTAACACAAAAGGATAAAAATCGTGAAATAAAATCAAGTATTTATACTAAGCACATACTGTTTGATAAAATTTTGCTGGGATGCGGTGATTTGTAAAATTCATCGGAAATAATTATTCTTTTCATTTCAGAACGTATTTTAAGTAATTCTATTTATGCGAAGTCACAAATACATTTATTTTTCTAGAAAATGGTTGATTTTTTCAAAATAATTGTAGAAATATACCTTACATAATATAATAATAATTATGAAAATTCTCTAATAACTCAGGTTTCAGCTTCGAACAGTGACACTGGTCAAAGTTTTGAGCCCATGAGTAGTTGGGAAATTCCGTTTCTGGTTTCCTATGTGTTATAAAAAATTAGGTATACGTATACGAATTTGTGTATTTATTCCTATGTTAAAATTTCATTAAAAACACGTCAGTTAAAAAGTTATAATCTAAATGATAAATCGGTGAGTACCCATTGTGGTCCCCATATCTCCGTTACCTTAGGAAAAAAGTTTAGATGAAACACTAGGATTCATTTGAGGATTCATTTGACTTCTTCTATTCACTGCTGAGAGTCTGACATATACTTACCGGACACCCCGTATAATAGAAAAAAAGTCCTAAGTAACATTGAAAAGTGTACAGGGTGATCCATTATAAATGCTTCCTCCCATATAAATTTTGTAACTTTTACTAAAAAACAGTTAAATTTGAAGAGTTATAGATTTTAACATAAACTACTTATACTTAGTTCATATAAAATGTATGTCGTATGTACCAAAAAAAGTAGAAAAACTTAATTGATAGTTTTTAGAATTTTAATGAAATTGGTTATTAATATTTCGAGGGGTAATTTTTGGGTTTATTTTAAGAAAAAAGTTTAAGAAAATTTATAGATTGGTAGGTATTACAAAAATTATTGGTTTATTTTCAAAATTTAATCACCTAGTCAGGGCCACGCCGAACCCCGGCAGCGCATCGAAAGTGGATTCCTCTAACATTTTTACTTAAAAAGGAGTGAGCAACAGTCCTTTAGATATTTGGAATTGAAAATATCGATGCGAGTACCTACTACGACTATTTTTAGTTTTGTTAAATTAATCAGTAGAAAAAAAAGTTACTACGGGAGGAAATAATATAATGATCATCTTGTGTGTATCAAAATTATAACGCCTAGCAATAAATCTTAACAAGAGAATGATAAAGCAATTATTACTTTTAGATTATTTATACAGGGTGTTCCTAACCATTCTGACAAAAGAAGTGAGGGTACTCCTCATCAAATTTTAAGACGAAATTGAAGTATAACTTTTTTGAAATGTCGCTTTGTTTTCGAAATACAGGGTGTTGAAAAAAAACTTTTTGTGGATTTTTCTCATATTTTAAATTAATCCCAAGCGATATTTCAACGATATTTGGTACACATAACAAGGGGTTAGAGCACTTTATTTTTGGTCAATGGGTAGAGGGTACCTTAATTTCACAAAATTCGTTAATACGGACCTGTTAAATAATCGAAATTTATCTGGCATTCAATGTAAAAATTAATTCTAAGGAAATTAAGCCTCTTATATTTTTTTTGTATCTCTTACGGTTTTAGAGTAAAAAAATATTTCATTGGTTCATGTTGCACTAACTCTTATTCAATAGGTACTTACAGCGGTAATTATTCTATAGATAAATTAATGAGAAAAGCACATCAAATGAATAAATATCAAACAAACTGCTACAAACATTCTCCATGAGCCCTTGTAGGCGCCGTGCTAAATTAAGTACAGGGTGTTGCAAAAAAATTTTCAACACCATGTATTTCGAAAACGAAGCGACATTCGAAAACATTTTATACTTCATTTTCATCTTAAAATTTGACGAGGAGTACCCCCACTTCTTTTGTCAGAATGGTTAGGAAACACCCTGTATACGAGTACGTACCGGATAAATTAATGTCATCCAATTTTTTTCCAGCAAAGTTGCTTGCCTGTCCGCTGTCTACTGCCAATAAAAGCCTGCTCACTTTTGTCAATTCTACAGCACTTTCGTGTAATCTATAGAAATCTCTGTGGACTCGGATATCATGTCCTAAATGCCGGGCAAGCCAATCAGTTTCATTTTCAGTTAGATTAATAATTTGCGTAACAGTTGCTATATATTTTCTAAGCTTTGTGCCATTAATATTTTCAGGTGAATCTAGTTCCGCTTGTTCACAACACTTTCTTAAACAGTCATGACCTCTTATATGTTCTAACAATTGCCCATGTCGAGCAAAAACATAAGGGTTATTATTAGAAATGCCAGCAAAACTTCTGGTTTTTATTAAGAGGTCGATTCCATTTTTCATTTCTGGTGATAGTAAAATTGGAACTCGTCTTCCTCTTTTACCTAAAATTTCTACAACTGCAAAATGTTTTGCTAATTGCTTTTCGAATTCAGTCATTGCATTTTTAGATTCTTCCGTTGTTTGCTCTGACCACAGAGGTCTCATTGAATATTGCTCCACTGTCATTCGAGACGTTTCACCCGACCTTCGTTTATTAAAAATCAAAATTTTGCTCAGAAGCACTGAAGCAAATTTGGCCCAGCAATTTAAATTTGGTTGATATGTCATTTCTATTTCACTCTTTAAAATTTTTATTTCATTTTCCAAATAATTATTTAATTTAATAAGATCACTAGTTACAGGTAAAAGTTGCGTGCAATTAAATTTTCGTAAATGTAAAGTATTCAGGGCATTAGAAGACACTCTAATACTCCACTCAATATTCATTAGGGATAAAAATGACTCCAGTTCTCTGTTTCTTCTAATATTTCCAGAACGTAAAGCATTTCCTCTTTCAAAACCAATGCATTTTTTGAGAGCATGTCCAATTTTTAAAGCTAGTGAAGGTGTTTGAAATTCAGTTCGTTTAGCTGGAATTGTCTCAGTAACGCAAAGGTTTTTAACAGCCTGTACAATAATATCAAAGTGTTGAGGTTTTAATAAATCACCTAAAGATTTGATATGCGGCTGAATTTTGTTAACTTCCAAAAAAAACCTCCCAAGCTGTCGCATTGATTGGCGTATTAATTCACTTTGGGTGGTACTATATTTTTCGAACATCATTGCCCCGAATTTTAAAATAAGTTGATCTTCTCTGCATACCTTTGTAATAGTGTCATCTCGCATTCTGATTAAAATGTTAGCTGAAAAATCGGCTGACAGATTAGGGCCGTACATACCGGCAAGCATTGCGTTGCTTTCACTTATTGGTTTTCTGATCTCCATAACTTTTGATTTTGCGAGGCAATTATTTTTTAAGTGATGTGCAAGGTTTTTCTTAAGCATAAAACCTAAGCAATCTGGGCAAGGTCCATAGTTAATATAAGTGTACTTTCTCTGTTCAAGAGGAGTTGGGCGTCGCAAAAGTATAAGTTCTCCTTTTTTTAATTGCAACACTTCACAGTTATGATAAAAATTTCCTTCCCTTGTTAATTTTGCAAATTCTTCTCGGCGTTGTTTTGAATTTTTTGGTAATGCTAAAATTTTAGCTACAGTCGAATCAGCAGAATGCATAGAAATAAGATGCCGTGAAAGATTAACAACAATTTTCTGACAAAGAGAACAGCAATACCTTTTGTTTCGAATTCTCTTTCCATCTCTTTTAGTTGAACATGTAATTGAGACCTCGTTTTTCTCTGAATTATCTGAATAATATCTGTCCACTTTTTTTCCTTCTTCTAAACATTTTTTTCGTCTACGTTTATTTTTCGACTTCTTAGTTTCATTGTTTTTTTCTAAAGTTATGTCAAATAACTTTTTGCCCCAAGAGTCATCTTCAGAGGATTCGTTAGAAGAAGCATCATTGGATGGAGTATCAGGAATAAACTCATCCGTGTCAGAATCGGCAAATGGGTCTGGTCCTTGTTCTGGATCACCTAAATCAACGTAGCTTACGTTTTTTACTTTCCTTTTGGATTTCATTTCAGAAAGTTGATCAGGATAGGCATATAAATTCGATTGAGAATCAGATTCCTTAGAAATGACGCTATAGGAATGATTGATCTTAAAAAATATACAGTATTTTTCAGAATGTTCTAGAAAACACTAGAATGTATAAATTTTAAAAAAAAAAATTAAATTCAAAAATTATGAGCACTAAGATTAAAACAATAAATTGATTATGTTTCTTATAATGACTCAGCCTTAAAGAAAACTCACTTTGCACCCTTAAAAAAGGGGAAAAAATAAATTTCCGAAAGCTCGGCGTTTAGTAAAAAAGAGTTTTACTTCACCCCCCTAGACCGAATCCCCAAGAATTTAGAATCTTTGTATATATATGTATATATGTATATATATATATATATATATATTATATATATATTATATATATATATATAATATATATATATATAATATATATATATATATATATATATATATATTATATATATATATATATATATATATATATATATTTATATATAATAATATATATATAATATATATATATATATATATATATATATATATATATATATATTATATATATATTATATATATATATATTTTATATATATATATATATATATATTGTATGTCCACGGAAAAGGTGTTGAAGAGGAAAAACTTTTTTATTTTTGATTTTATTGAAAAAAGCTACTCTTGATAAAAAATTTTGCTACTTCTTAGAGTAAGATTGGGACAGAAACATTTAACATATTTTATACGCGGTGTTGAGAAAATTGAAAAAACTTAAAATGGTACAGGAGTAAAGTGCATTTATTTGAGAAGATATGGAAATAAGTTACTAGGAAAAGTTGTTTAAAATTAAAAGGTAGTCTCTAATACCAATTTTCGAAAAAATCGGCCTACGTTTAATTTATTTGTAATTAAATTTATTTTAATATCAATTTAAATTTTTATTATCAATTTTATCAATTTTTTTGCTGTAAAGTAAGCATTTAAAGCTGACGATACTACGGCTAATAAATTATAAAAGCGAAGTGTCAATAAAGCTTGTCACTATCAACGCCTACTAGCACAAAAATGAGTTGTTAATTTGGAACTAGTTAATTGATATTAAAATAATTTTCATCACAAATTAATAAAAGCAGGCCGATTTTGTCAAAAATTGGTATTAGGAACTATCTTTTACTTTTGAACAACTTTTCCTAGTAACTTATTTCCATATCTTCTCAAATAAATGCACTTTACTCTGGTACCATTTGAAGTTTTTTCAATTTTCTGAACCCGTATAAAATATGTTATCTGTTTTAAAGAAGTAGCAAAATTTTATATATACTTTTAAATAAAATCAAAAATAAAAAGTTTTCCTCTTCAACACCTTTCCGTGGATAATATCATATATAAAATATATATTATATATATATATATATATATATATATATATATATATATATATATATATATATATATATATATATATATATATATATATATATATATATATATATATATAAATATTATTTTTTTTTTCTACTTGTAAAGTATTTTTTCGCACCGCACATTCTAAGATAACTTTATATTTTAAGCCCAACTTTATAAAAATTTCAGGTTATGTGTTGGGCCAACAACTTAGCTGGAAGACAGCAGGAGCCTTGCATATTTCATATAATAGCTGCAGGAAAGCCCGACCCCTTGTACAACTGCTCAATTGTCAATAGGACTAATGATTCTCTCGAAGTTGAGTGCACCGAGGGATTTGATGGTGGACAACCGCAATACTTTTTGCTTGAGGTAACTTCACACTTTATTCTTAAACGACTTTAATTAATAAAAAGTTAACTCCTAACCATTTAACAAGTTACCTATTAAAAGTAATAAAATAAGTAAAGTCCGATTTAAAGTTGAAAAGGCCACCGGCGTCATCAGCATGCGTTGTTCTCTCTCACTTTAAAATTATTTCCGTTCTCGTCGCTCTCACAACGTATGGGTGGAGCGTAGAGAGAGAAAGGCTTAATCGCGGACTCTTTTGATATGACGTTCCTGGCCTTTTCTTCTTTAAATCGGACTCTAACCGCAGACAAATATTAACAACATATTATTTGGCTTTCTTGCTATATGAAATCACTTCGGTCCTGGTCCCATGGTATAGACTTGTACACATTGTCGATTGATCTTTTCAAACTTGCGGATCTGTCTGAAAAATACTTAAAGGAACCATAAATATTAAATAGAAAAGGTATTAACATTTTTTGTAAAAAAAGTTCTTGAAGGTATTACTTTGTTAGATTGCTTGACTCTAGTTACAACTGGTTACGGAGTAAGGAATAATATTTTTTAATAAATAGGAAACAAAAATAAATGAAATGGTTCTTTTTCAGAAAGATATTTTTATAGGGCCATCCAACAACAACTAAACAGGGCCATATTAGTGACTTAAAAAAAAGGTGAAATTGTACTGTCGTATATTTTTCAGAAACCTGAAGAACATTTAAAAAAATTATTTGTTATTTTTTTTTCAGTTTTAAGTAGTTAGCACTAGTCTAATAGAAAAAGTATATTAATTATTCTGGAAAAAGAGCCAAATCTTCAATTTCATTTTGTCTACAGTCCTTTTCTTTATTTTTAAGCTGTTCCGGTCACTTAACTTCCTCACTCTGTATTTATATTAATGTCTTTAGATAGTACCCGTTGTTAAGGATATAATAAGCAATATTTCCTTTGCACTATCGTTGACAAAAGAGCAATATAGTGATGATCGCGTTGTTAGATTTAGCAATGGACTTAGCAATTGTTAAAAGTTAACAACGGTTTAGAATGTTTAACGGCTTTGTAACTTTAAACAAATGATTGTTGTAGCCACGGCCAACTGAAATTTTTTAACGTTTTTAAAACCAGTATGCTAAGATGGTATAAAGCCTACCTGGCGTGTGTTTAATACTAATAGTCTACGTATTTGCGAAACACTGAAGATGTGTATGATTTTGCGTTTTTAATAAAAAAGTTTGTTCTTTATACTAGTTTGAATAAATTATTTGAAATATTTAATGTTTGATCTAATGTTATATTAAATTAAAATTGGAGTTTCCTATTTTAGATTTTGAGATATTAAGCGTTAAAAAATATATTACTTAAATTTTAAAAATTAACCTCTATTCCTAACTCCTTTTAATTAGATAAAAATTAACAAAATCACAAATATTTTAACACCTTATTTTTTACATCTCAACGCCTTTTACATGCCAATAATTTGTAATTGTCACACTATGGCCTACTAAAATTTTCAAAAAAATCGAATATGGCAGCCATTTTAAAATTAAATGACAAGTGTGACATATGGTTAAAAAGAGAATTATGAGGCGGATCAGGTAGGCTACAAATATATATAGGGTGCTATTTAAAAGTTAAAATTTGGGGTTACTTCCGGTTAAACCAAAAGTGAAATATTTTTTTTTTATTAATTCATTAAAAGCGTGTTTTTATGACAGGTGCATTATCCAAATTTCAAAAATTAATTCCAATAAGTAAAAAAGTTATGGGCTGTTACACGTCTGCTGTGTTACCCGGTATACCTTAAAATCCGTTTGAAAAGGTTGACAAGATTGTAGTAAAAACAACGGAGTGGCTTTCGAATATTTGCGATTATTCCCGATATTTTTTTCCTTAATCTAAATCTTTTATTTCGTTTTAAAATTTCTATAATAATTACTTTCTTGTGCTAACTACTATTTCCACTATTTGTATGTTAGACCACTGTAGGTTAAATTAATAAAGTTTAAATAAATCGCATAAAAAGCCAATATTATTTATGGTGTACTATTTAAAAACAAAAAATTAATATACCTAGTTTTTAGAATAAAATATACAGGGTGATCCATAAAAAAATAAGGTTAGGTCCAATAGTGTTTTACCTGACACCGTATACTTATTCAGAAAACGGCAGATTAGGAATTCAACAATCATTATTAAGAAACTTTGGTATAAAACATTAAGGTAACAAAAGGTAAAGCTGATATCTGGTAGTGGCCTAAAGATTAAATATTTTGCTATGTTTAAATTTACACTTTTATTTAAGTTTTGCTTTGATGTCTTTGTAACTTTTAACATCTAGTGTCGTATTAAATGGCAATGGATTTACCTTACCACTACGTAATGCATTTTGCTTTAAATTATTTGTTTTTTTTTAAAATATATTTAGCAACAACGTATGTAATAAAAGCGGATTTACCGGTTGTCCTTGCAGTTGAGTCTTGCTTATCCGCAAATACTTAAAATCAAATATTGCAGTTTTTCTGTACCGGCTGTCCAAGTAAGAAAGGCACACACCCGGGCTGTATCTCGGAAACCATTTATTGCACAGCGTTAAAAAAAATATTTTTGGTAAAAGTGATCAAGAAAAATAGCTAGAAATTATTTTGAAGTTTTTAAAACTACCGCGAGATGGTGCAATCGATATGGTATATTAAAACACTTCTTTTTTCCAAAAATAGCTGTTACAATTTAAGGACTTTTTGTCGTTTTTCCAATAATAAAGGTAGGGGCTTTATAATTATCTTTTTAACCATATGTCATATTGCAACTTTTAAATAGCTCTATCTCCCACATCTTTTATCAGAAGTAGTTTTTAGTAGGTTTTTTTTATTTTAAAAGCTCTTTTAAATGGTGTCCTCTTCGGTGTCGGCTAGTTTTTAGTTTACCAACTAGAGAGCGTTGTTTAAGGAAAACTCGGCTTTTCAAGATTTTTCCGAAAAAGTTAAATATGACTATATAATTTTTTATTGTAGATTAAAAATTAAAAAAAAAATACCCATACTCTGGCGATATCCGCGTTTTGATATCTACATTCGTTTTACGAGTTATTGCAAAGTAATCTATTTTTGAAATGATAAATATTTTTAACAATTAATCAAAACAGTCTTTTTAAAAGAGTAAAAGAATAATTAATTAACCTATTTTAAAGTTTGTATTGTATCCACTAGAAAACAGAATGAAAAATCGAAAACGTCTAAATGCCGTGATTGGAGCATTTATTAATTATAATTTAAAGATTAGTCATAAAGGCTTGAAAAAAAAAACATGACCAAAGATTGAAAAAAGACAAGACTTATTTAAGTTGACAGTTGTCAGTTCCAATTAAATAAGAGGTGTGCCTTATTAGGATCTAATCTGCATAAAAAATAAGATTTCCCAATGAAGTAGCATATAAAATGCTAGCAATTTATTTATTTAAAAATTAAAGTAAAAATGACAACTGTCAACCAAAATAAGTCATGTCGTTTTCCAATCTCTTTTTCTTGTTTTTTATTTCCAAGCCTACTGGACTAATATTTTAACGAATGTCCCAACCACGGCATTTTTATGTTTTCGATTGTTTATTCTGGTTTCTAGCGGATACAATACAAACTTTAAAATAGTTTGTAGTATTTTTTTTTACTCTACAGTAATTATTTGTTTACTCTGTCACTAAGACTGTTTTGTCAATATTATTTATTATAAAAAACAGGTTACTTTGAAATAACTCAAAAACGAGTTTTCCTTAAACAACGCCCTCTAGTTCGTAAAATACAAAGAGGCCGAGAAAAACCATATTTAAAAGAGCTGTCAAACGAGTATCCACTTGAACCACCTTTGATAAAAGATGTAAAAGATAGAGCTGTTTAAAAGTTGCAATATTTATCATCTTTCCCAACCCTCATTATTAGAAATACGACAAAAAGTCCTTAACCAATCTGATGCAGAATTAGTAAGAATTTTTGCTGATGTTATTAAAATTATAACAAATACTAGCAGATTTTAAAACAAAAATAGGTTTTTTAATTAAACGTTGCGGTTGGATTATCTCACAGTAGTTTTAAAAATTTTAAAATAATTTCCAGCTGTTTTTCTTGGTCATTTTTGCTAAAAATAATTTTTCCTCGACGATGTGTGATACATAGTTTTCGAGATAGAGCCGAAATTATTTCTTGTTTGGACACCCGGTACATCCAAATAATAAAAATTTTAAAATTAAAGAATTAGCTTTAGGTCAGGAACTTATCTGCAGCAGGCCTGAAAAGCAAAATATCCCGGTTTGAAAATGTAGCACACACAGAAATCTATAATGAAAATAATGGCTAAGTTCCTTATTAATATTTCTTTGCTTCTTTTGCTTTCATTCATCATATTATGTCACGTATTTTATTACCAGGTCATCTGCTGCGAGACCACGTGACATAAAAAAATTTCACTCATTTTTTTACTCTTAACCTTCTAAGACGAACTTATCTTTTACTTTTAAATAAAGCCAAAATCTGCTACAGGTTTATATGTTGTCGTACGAGCAAAGAAGAGTGGTAGAAGGGCTATTTTTTTGCAGCCACATTCTTAGTCATAATTTAAAATCGACGTCTTTCAACAACGGTGGTAGGTCATTTCTTAAAAACTGGTTTCAATTAAGTTGGTAGACCATAAGTCTACATTAAACTGGTGGTAAAAATGATGAGGCTTGATTCTATGTGGGTTTTATATTGCTCAGTGAATATTGAATATTCCTGTTCTCCTAAAATAAGACTCGCCCGTCCACAATATTTCGTTTGAAAAATTAGGGTTTTCTTTACGTCGTATTAACATTTCCTGACAAAACGCTACCCTTGGTAGATAATCGTTTGGCTCTAGCGCCTTTAAACGTAATATGCATGAAATCCGTGGGCATGCGGTATTCGTCTAACACTGATTCTAGGAATGTTTAATGGACGATTTATAGATCTTGTATTTGCTGCTGGATCTCTCCGTAGAAAGTATAAAACTTGCTCTCTGCGATAAGGATTCGCTCTTGGAATTCCTTCCTGCAATCTTTCTAGTATGTGTCCATTTATTTAGGCGTTATATGTGTTAATAAAACTCGACGGTCCAGAACCATTTAGGCTGCGGCTCACCTAAATTTTAAATATGTTTACCATAAATTCTAACCGCCAAATGTCCATTTCCTTGGGCAACTCGTATTTACGCCGGCGCCGTTTATAGCGTATAGTTTATAATTTACGATTTTCTCTTTTAAAACAAAAAATCATAATGTTAAAGTTAAATTATAATAACAGTTTAACAATGTTTTTACTAAAACTTAATCGCTAATAAATTATTTTAACGGCTAAGAAAAAAATTCAAGAAAAAAACAAGAAAAAATTACAAATAGAATATATGCAATGCAGGAAAGCAAAAATAATAAGGCTGCCAAAAATGTACATAGATAAATAATAAAAAGATTACCGCAGGTAGAAGGTTGCAAAAGTCAGTTATCGAGTGATTAAAATGTTTATTTTAATTAACCCATGAAAAAATTAGGTGATATTTTGCTTTTTTTAAAGTCCAGAAAATAACCAAGTTTTTAGAAGGTAAAAGATATTTAAGGAACGTAATTGAAAAATCCAAACTAATCCATATTTGGAGTATACTTAAAACATTATTTTATTTTAGGCCAATAAACCCCAATAATCCTTAATATTGAATAAAAGTTCATATCATTTTTATTTTTAGTACTAATTTAGATTGTTATAAGTACAACAAATAAACTGCTTAAAATTATCCAACCAGCTGTAAATATAAAAAATAGGTACGACTTAAGCTTCAGCATACACGAAATAGTAAAAAATCAAAAAAAAAATACATTTTGAAAATAATTGAGAATCGCATATTATAACTGGGAGGTGATTCTAATAGCCCTTAAAGTGTTTTAACCAAAAAAAAAAAAACGTGAACGTTTTCGTTTGGCTCACCCTGTATATAATAATTATACAGTGTGTCCGCGGATGGAGTGCACAAAAGAGAAAAAATCTTTAATATTCATTTAATAAACATAAAAAAACGTGCACGTGTACGTAAATATTTTGGAAACATTTGTCTAACAATTTCTTAATACTTTAGAACAAGGAGTACGAAATTACATGTTTTGGCAACAATGGCTACAAAACTATTTTGGCGAAAAGTGGATAGGGAGGTTTGGTCCAATCCATTATCTAGCTTGGTCGCCTGACCTTACAATACCAGACTTCTTTTTATGGGATGCCTTAAAATAAATGTTTTTTTTACATTATCTGCCACATAACGCGCAAAAATCTTAAAAGAACGCATACAAGAAGCAATAGATAAACTAAATATGCCATAAATAATTCGTAAAATGTACCATAACTCTCGTCAAAATCACGAAGGGACGTAACTCATTTTTTTAATTTTACAGGAGAGCGTTTCAAAGATTTTTAAGATGTTTGACTTATTCTAGAAAAAAAAGTATCAAAGTTTAGGTGTTCAATTTTTGGGAATAACTGTCCATTTAAATATAAATAATAAGTGCTACATTTGTTTTTTCTATGCCTTTAAGTTTAAAAACAAAATAAGATACGTCCATTCGTAAAATTAAAAAATAAAATACCATGTGAGTTACGTCGGTATTATATAAACGCATAAGTAACAAAAAAGACTAAAATTTTAAACTAAAGGGGTTTGATTCCAAAAATGGTCGTCTTACAAGATAAGTATAATATAGCCAATTGGGAAAAATTACATTTTCAATGCTGTAGCTTTCGAGAAAATAAAAATTTCAAAAAAAAATATAAAATGATAATTTACTCTCCAGATAAATATAGTTTATTCGTGGGGAAGGTTTATATATGAACTACTGGTGTTTCCCCTTTTCCTAACTTATTTTTCTTGGTTCCTTGTTTAAAACTTCAAGAGAAAGATATTTTATATTAAATCTTTGCTGGTTTAATGTAAAGGTCTTGTCAGCGTCAGCGGAGATGATTAATTTTGTAGAATATTGTCAGTGGCTCACCCTTTTTGACTTTAAGTTCCATAACGTCATGCCACTTTATAGATTTCCCTGAATGAGATATTCTTATGGTTAAAATTCTTAACTGTTTAGACATTTTCTTAAATATAACAAGTCGCTGTGCTAAAGGCCTTGGCCTTAGGCCTTGCAAGGCGAATTATGGGGTACTATTGTGCAGGTATAAAAATGTCACCTGTTTTAGACAAAGCAGTGGAAATAGCACTGTGAGCAGAGTCTCCTTCATTTTGTCCATAGCATTACTCGAAAAAGTATATTGAGATTTCTTTTACATTGGACATTGTTGCTATAACATATAAAAGCATCGTGGCAGTGACAGAGTTTTTATTTTGGCCACTGCATTCATCTGCAAACCAGGCTACTGATTTAATATGTTTAGAGTCAATAATTTGCAGCATCTTGAATACACAGGAACTTATTTCAGATTCTCCCCTGTGCTATCCAGTTCACTCCAAACAAACCAATGATATTCTCTTGTTGCGATATCGTACAAGGTGAAGGTGTAATTTGCTAGAAGTTTCTTTTTTAATTTTTTTTTACTGTGGTAGGTATATAACCTGTTGCAGATCAAAACTTGCGCAAACAATTCCACTGCTTGCGTTCAGTGCAGTATGTTTCATATTTTTTTTTCTCGCTTACTTTATTTTTCTCTGCGCAATGCTGGTCGTACCTACCTCTAAGCTTTTTCTTTCACAGCATTATCACCCTTTGTGTAAGATATACATAGTAATCACTGTTGGCTCTGTAAAATAAAATATTTAGCGATCTAAACACTCTTCGATAGAGGTCAATTTAAGGTTTGTCTTCATTGGGATTCAGTTCTTCAATAAACATTGAATACATTTTGGAAACTGTTACTTCTGAATAAAGATATTCCTCGCTGGAACTGCTTATTTACCTTTATTGATAACTTCACGAAATGGCTTATCTCAGTGATGTGAAAGAGATTTTCTTTTTTACAATTTTACGAAGTGACCTAACTTGAGTCACGTTTCTTCGTGAAATTTTGTTTTTGCATATTTTTTTTTTAAGAATAATAAAAAATGGTACTTCCCTCTACATCTTATCAAAAGTTTAAATCTTGTAAATTTATTTTTTTGAGAAGCAGAACTCCTTATGAGGAATGAATTTTTATCGTAATATGAATAATAAAGATTTTTTCTTTCTTGTGCACTCCATCCGCGGACACACTGTATACTATATAAGCCTTTTATTTTCTTAATTGCAAACATATTAATTGTAGTCAAATTTTAGGATGATATATTGTGCCCTAAGATGCCAATTTTCAATATTTTATAATACCATCTGCCTACTACTTTCGCTGAAACCGGAAGTACTGTAAGTTTAGATATTTTAAATGGATTACGCTGCATATTTTTTAGGATTTAAATTTTACAAGTCAATCCTGATATAAAACCTCCTATATCTCCTATACCAATCCTTGTTCTTGTTCGAGAAAATGGCATTTAAAAATGTCCATTTTGAAATATCAAAGTTCACGCCAGATCCGTCAAAATTGGCATTTAATAACACAATTTATTTTTCAAAATTTTAAAGATATATGTTTTTACTTAAAAAAAGAAGGATTGGCAGTGATTTCATTATCACATGATATAAATAATTTTGTTACGGCTTGAAAAGGTTTTTGGTTTTAATTATTAAAAATAAAACAGGCATAATAAAACACACATTAAAATTGGAGGTGTGCTTGAGAACTTCCAAGGAATAGATTTCATTGACTCGACTATTACTAACTAAGAATAAAGAAGTTTTATAAGTCGGGCCTTACATTGACGTTTTATAGTAAATATTTAATTTAATATATTTAATTTCAAGGTTCTTAAGCATATTTTATAATTTTAAATATTAAAGTAAAGGATTGGACTAAAGAAGTTTTTATTTGAAAACAAATTAAAATACAAAAATAATCATAAAGCTTTAGTGCAACATAGCATTATTTATAAAATATTTAAGAGTTTAAAAATAAAACCCAAAATTCTAATATTTTTATTTAAAAGAATTCCTTTTATAAAACAATGTAGCGATATCTGCACTTCTGCACTTCGGGAATGTCAATATAACAGCTGCTTGTTCTTAACTTCTGGACTGTGGACAGTTCCAATAATTTTTACCCAGCGTAAGAGAATTTATGGCATTGTCTATTTGGAAACAAAACAAAGAGCTTTTTGAGTTTAAAAGGACAAAGCACCATTTTGCGAAGGTGTTTCAAGTTTATTTTTCTTGTGCAATGAGAGTTCTCACATCATAATAGAAAAGATGTTTTTAAAAAGCAATTGCACAACTAAAAGCATTTAGGTAAAAGCATAAGTAAAAAAACTAGCCCGGTTCGAAAATAAAAATAATAATTTTTTTATATATTGTTTTTTGCTATTTAAAAATAATAAAAACATAAATAGAATATAAAGTATTTAAAAATAAATTATAATCTGTGGGATCTTTTTGGGAAGCATTAGTTATGGATAAAATTTAGTTAAAATAAATTTATTTCACAGCTCATCCAGAATATTGAAAAAATATTTAACCAAAATTATAATGTATCAACACTAAAAAAGAGTAATTATATCTGTATCTTCGTTATTTATTTAAAGTTTAAATTAGCCCTTATATAAAAAAAAAGTTATGAAAAAAAATGCTATGGTTAGAAGTTATATAAGAAACAGATTCTCCGAATAATAACATTATGCTTAAATGAATTAAATTTGGGGATTTTTTATTGGTAATCCAACTCTGTTTTTATGCGATAAAAGTTAAATTCTTTTTTTTGGCAGCAAGTATCATTAAAGTACCTTAAACCATTCAATATAGGCCTTCATTATTACATGAAATTCTAATAATAACCGATTTTAGTATAGGCAGCCTATTATACATTAAATATTGTTTTGGTGTATAACTTTGTTCTTATCATAACTTTGCAATTTAAATAGTGACATTGACATTTGTGAAGTTAAACTCAAATACATCTTGCAAAAAAAATTAAGTAAAATTATGCTTTCTTAAACAACAAGAAAATTAATTTAAACAATTAATTGTTAAGTCGTATTGTTTAACTTAAACATTTTAAAATTGGTTAAGTAAATTTTCTAATTAAAAAGAAACTTAAAATAAACTATATTTTATGTATAATTAAAATGTTTAGTTTCAGATTTTTTAGACATTTTGAAAGCAGCCGACAAAAATCTTCCGTTAGAGCTCTGGTGGTGTGTATTTGCTACAATTAACAACAATGCGTTATATTTTTACTATTTTTTTTAGCAAACAACCATCTTTTAAAAGCGTTGTTTTGTGTTTACATATTTTGTTTTATCAGGTACAGGTTTGATATCTAAAAATTTAATGTTAAATTTATTACCCCATAAAAGTTAAAATCTCTAATTATTGAGATAACGGTTTAGTAGATACATATCTTTAATTTGGTACAGGGTGGCGCATTTTGATTATGTTTACAAGATATTAAAAAACCGTAAGAGATGGGGCAATTCTGTTACACATTTGTTGTACATTTTTGGAATGGATTTTGAAAACAAGTTAAAATGTCTCAAAATTTTTAAAAAATCTTTATTCCTTTTGGACACATAAAGCATTTTTAATTATTTATCGATTTTACCAAGGTTGTATATCGGTTATTATTAGAGGTAGAGCAAAAATTCAAATGACAATATTTTATGGTTTTTACCTAGATTCCAGTGGCATACTGATATTTTTCAGTTAAACTTTTTATGTTATTACAAATTTGTTTTTTTTCAATGGTACACTTTATATATTATTTTTCTAGACCATTGCTCAAAAAATGCCAATTTAATGATACCCCGCACTTTATATCTAAGTCAGCTAAAACTTTTAATTTTGTAGTTTTTTATTATTCAAAAAGTAACAAAACTATACAAAAAAAAAACGTAAAACCACCCAAATTAGATTACTATAAAAATGGATATTCACTATTATCTAACCCCAAAAAAAAGTATTTCTATCATTAATAAATTTCATGTAAAAAATAATATTCTCCCTATAAACACTACAAAAACCGGTAATTCATTGAATTCCTTTTATTATTCTTTAGTCTTAAATTTCTTAGGATATTATTTGTAACATTAATCCACTTAATTATATGGATAGCATTGTTATAGATAAAACATTTTTTTTTAAGTTCAACAAATGTAAAATACATTCAAGCACCTTTAAAGAAATTAAATGTAAATCAGCTTTAGGTTGGAATAAAGGAATATAATATGGAAGAAACGAATTATGCAATATTTTCTTTCCTGGAACCTGTTTACACGTCCATTATTAATGCTGATTTAGTAGCTGCTGCTTTTTTGTGATTCAGCTATAGCTTTTGACTATGTAAATAATTTTATTGTTAAAAAAAAAACTTAAAATTTATGAAATTTGTGGTGTCTTTTTAAATTGGTTCAAGTCATATCTTTCAAAAAGTTCAAAAAATGTACGTTTAAATGATGTTATGTCAGAAAGTAAAAACATAAATTGTAGTGGTTTCCAGGGTTTTATTCTTTGACATTCAATCTTTTTATTATATATGAATGATTTAGGTTTACTTGACATAAAACAAAAATATTCAACTATTTTATGGAATAACAAAAATACAAATTTTTGATATGATGTAGTTGAAAACGATATTTTAAAATTAAATCATGTTGTAATTCTAGCTTAATATCTTTTAGTATAACTAAAACTAATATCATTTTAAAACCTGTACTTAATAACATATTTTTAAAATAATGAAATTGTAAAATCCTCTCCATGTAAATTTTTATGAATATATGTTAACGTTAAACCAAAATTTAAAGAATATAAAAAGAATGATATAGTTAATTTGCATTAAATTGTTATGCTATTAGAGTACACTTTCATGAATTATAAGAATGTTCCATTTTGAAATCTATTTATTTTGCTTTAATTGAATTACTTATAAAATATGACATTTCTTTTTGGGGAAATTCTTGTCAGTATCTATTATATTAAGTGTTTTTGTCGCAAAGAGATGAGTTCAATATATTTGTGAAGCTTAGTCCAAAGACTATGTAAATCATTATACAGGGTGATTTATAAGGAAATGTCAATACTTCAGGTACGTAGTCAGGGTCCAAAAATAAACATAAAAGTCTATACAAATATGGATTGGCAAGGAATTCGTTTTCGAAATACAGGGTGTTAAAATTTTTATTAAATTTTTGTATTTTTTTAATAAAATATATGATAATGTCTATATTGAAGTGAAAATTGGTATCCGGGGGTTTTTTGGTATAAGGGATTTGAATCTAATCTTATTACGGCTCTTACTTGTAGGGAGAGCCACCTACATGTCTTTTTACTATTTTGAACAGTCACAACTTTGTGGTACGGCTCGGTATTACATTTTTAAGTAAATGAAATAATTATTTTGTTATTTTTACGTCCAAAAGATATACTCGTTAAAAGTTAATATGAGCAACCGTTTTCGTGATATTTGCATTTAAAAAAATTACGAGGTATTTTATTTTATTACAGCAAAATTTAAAAAATATTAAAACAAAATGTATAATTAATTAATATGCATTTTACTTTAAATAAAATTATTTTTCGTAAATTATGTTGGGCAAAACATAAGCTAGGTTTAATAATTTTTAAAAATTTCACCATTTACTTCTAAGCACATGCGAGCTCTGTAATGAATACCCTGCATCATCCCCTGTATGTTTATTTTTGGACCCTGACTACGTACCTGAAGTATTGACATTTCCTCATGAATCACCCTGTATATTAAAACGAATTTTAATATTCAAAAATTATTGGTTTAATAGTATTAAAAGTTATTCGTACAAAACTAGACAAAATTTTTAACTTTATCTTCCAAATCCATGTTCTACTTAATTATAAATATATTTAATTTATGACTCAAATAAAAGTTTAATCAATTGCCAGCTAGTATTAAAAATATAGGCTGGATTCATAAATTCAAATTGTCCTTCTAAAACTTCTTGATATGAAAGGCTTATAATGTATTGTCTAAATAATTTGAAGATAATTTAGAATAGATTTATTTAATCACAACATTAACTTGTCTCTTTTTCCCATATTATTATATAATTTTTTTTTTCGTTATTATTATAGTTTTATTTTATTCTGCTCTGTCGAAAATATGTATAATTTTATATGACAATAAAGCGATAATATTATAAATATTATATTAAATTTTCTTTTAAACTTTATTATTCAGAAGATAATAAATTGACCTAAAATAATTTTTTAGCGAACAATTTAATAAGAAAACCTAAAACTTAAAATAAATATGTGCTCTTTATAGCAAGTGATATAACAAAGGATCCACAATGGCGTAAATTATGTTTCAAACGTTAAAAAGTGTTAATATTTGGCTGCCTTTTGTACGGATATTTTTAAAAATACGTTTTTCTGGCGTTAACAAATTATTTTTACTTTGAATGAAACATTTAAACATATCAACTTTTAAATAATTTTAAAAAACATCTTTCTGGTAACTTGGAGTTACCTTTTAAGGCTGGTATTATAGTTTTTTACAAACTTTTAACTATTGATCAAAAATTAGGTACTCTTCATTTATGTCGCTAATCCTAATCGTTTTCGCAAAAACGTCACTTTATTACATCATGTATTTGGTGTATTTCATTAAAAGAAACACATCTTTATTTCACCAAATGTTTAACCTTTAACCAACCTTATGATAAATAGGAATGCGATCCAAAATTGGAGTTTTACTTGTTAATTGAAAACTAATTTTGTAAATTGCACTATGATGTTGGCGAGGAGAAAATTAGTATATTTTTTTATATTCAACTCGACAGAACAGGGTAAATAAAGTGACGTTTTTCCGAAAACGGTTAGAATTGGTGACATAAAGAAAAAGTACCTAATTTTTAGTCAATAGTTAAAGGTTTGTAAAAAGCGTTGAACAAAGTTCTTATGGAGACAGGGCGTAAAAAATGTGGTCAGGTTATCTTACAGCTTACAGCTGGTTTTCTCTGCAACTGTTAGTAAATTACAATACTTCCTTTGAAAGTAATTGGGAGAATCTTACTTTGTATTATATCTTATTAAAATAAAATTGAAATATACTTGGTTGTTCAATAACTATATCTAAAAAACTTGATTCCATTGTACCTCTTTGCCTGCTACCTCGTACATGCAACCAGATAAGACTTGGTCTACAGGGTGTCCGAAGATGACAATAAAAAATTTAAGGTTCGATTCTACATAACAAGATATAAAAAAGTTCATATTAACATAGCTCCGGAAATGCTTCCAGAGGGAGCTACATACCCTTGAAGATGGTGTCATAAAGGTGGTTTTTATTTAATTTATTAGGATCTACTCACAACACAAAAATTAACTTTTACGTACAAATTAGAGTGATTGGAAGTCACTTTTTGAAAATATCAGGTAACCCATATTGCAACCAGTGGCGTGGAAACAAAGGGTTGCTTAGTTATTTAAGGTCATATTTTTTTGCCGAGTGTATTTTTGCTATCTTTTAAATAAATTATGCTTCTTTGAACATTTTTACGTAAAAAGGTTTCCTTGGTATAAAGTCGTATAGTCTACTATTTTCGAGATAAACGGACTTAAATGGCCGACTGCAGTGCGTAAATGCAGTAACAGGCTATGTAATAAAAATAAGATGCTTAAATACTCTTTTAAAATGTAGTGATTTTTTTACACCAATTGCCAAAAAGAAAATTGAATTTACTGTTGTTACCCACTACATTGGGTACATTTTTAAACTCAATTTTTAATTTTCAAATTTACTGTATTTACGCACTGCAGTCGTCCTTTTAAGTCCGTTTATCTCGAAAACTGTCGACTATACGACTTTGTACCAAGGGTAGATTTTTATGTAAAAATGTTTAAAGAAACATAATTGGTTTAAAAGATAGGGAAAACACACTCGGCGAAAAAAAATATGACCCTAAATAACTAACCACCCCTTTGTTCCCACGCCACTGGTTGCAATATAGGTCACCTGATATTTTAAAAAAGTGACCTCCAATCACTCTAACTTATACGTAGAAGTTAATTTCTGTATTGTAAGTAGATCTCACTAAATTAACTAAAACCCACTTTTATGACACCATCTGCAAGGGCCTGTAGCTCCCTCTGGAAACATTTCCGGACCTATGTTAATATGACCTTTTTTCATATCTTTTTATGTAGAATCGTACCTTTTCGGACACCCTGTATAATATATTATTTTAATAATGGTATTTCTGTAATATATTGTTATATTTTATCAAGATATTATTAAGTCGTGTCATTCTTGCTAATTATTTTCTTCTGATATTTTAATTTAAAAGGCATATATATTACTTTAAAATTACACCAACTTTGCATAAAATATTTATAGTCCCTAAAATATGTCTTTACAAAATTGTCAAAATGGTCGTTATTTATGAAGCAATTCCAAAGCTTCAGAAATGTCAATAAAGCAAACATTCGACCTCGAAAGGAGAACTCACAAAGGGTTCGACGGTAGATAGTTGCAATTCTTTTACACAAGGTAAGAGAATTTACGGCATTGTCTGCTTCAACTACTAAATATAGCACTTAAGGAGTTTTAAAGGACACACCACTATTTTAGGAAACGTGTTACGAATTTTATTTTTTGGTAATGCGGTCTTCTGCGCCAGTAAGAATAAACTTTTATTAAAGTTAGTTGTGGCAGAAAAATATGCTTTACAAAAATGTGAAGATTTTAAATTATAGATTTTTTTAAGATAATACATTTTAGGTAATTTTTTATACCTAAGCTGGAATATGTCAAATTTAAATTGTTTTAAATTAAGCTTTTTTTTAACTTAAAAAAACAATACCAAGGCTAGATTTAGTGCTGGACGATAGCGCTAAAATCGGTTTAACGTAGCTATATTAATGAAAATTTATACGCGCGTAGTAGTCTTTAAGCTCTGTACTGTATTTGTTTATAGATTTTTATTAATAGCTACGTTCGACGATGTCAGCGCTGACCGTCGGTTGGTCGAGCACTAACTCCAGCCTTAGATCTAATACTTGAAAATTTAAAACGCATTTTTTTATGACATGAATATGATAAATTCCAAAGTAAATATGGCGTTTCTAATCACCGATGAAACAGGACCACAAAAAAAAAATAAGTAGTGTGTGCTGGGTGTCGCACTAGGAGTTTTGGAGTATTTTTCTGCTAAACATGAATTTAAAATCAAAATTGGACGTCGAACAGCAAATAAACGGCGTTATTTTAAATACAAGTGATTTTTTATGTTAATTTAAAACGTCAATATCTTAAAAACTATAAAAGATACGTAAAACTTTTTATAGCACAAACAATGTATTTTTAAAAGGCCTTTAATTTTAGTTATATAACCTATTTGCCTAAATACAGTTATCGAGTTATAATCGAAAAACCGAATTTTTGGATTTTTTTTAAGGTACTTCTAGAGAAGATTTATTTTTTTTTTATTTTTGATTTTTTTTTGCAAATTTAGGGTTATTTAAGATTCAAATCGATAAAAGATTTTTTTTTATTATTTAAAAAATCAAAAACACATTAATATTTTTTTTTCTATTTTGGATTGAATTTTTTTGTCCAAATCACGCATTGTTTATATCTCCTTATTATTTCTATCAAAAATGTCTATATAACTTTTTTATAAACAATTTGAAAAGCTTTCTTTTTTGTTTTATGAATTTTTTTGTATCTCTTATAGTTTATATAGTCGTACTCCAAACATTTCGTGGTAGCAGGTTTCTGCCGCCAAATGTACCGTGTCGATTTTTTGGGGTTTTCTTGATTTTCTGCTATTTGATTTCCAATTTTGACTTTAGATTCGTGTTTAGCAAAGAAAAATACGCCAGGCAATCCTAGTCCGACATTCAGCACAGAACACTATTTTTTTTTGTGGGCCTGTGTTATTATTTAAAACAAAAAAACTTTCTTAGTTTATATATTTTCTAGTATAACAGATACTGAAAGTAACTAATTAAAAATTAGCAAAGGTGTCCAAATAATTTTTTAAAATAATTATCAATTTTTTGTTAAAAATGTATTTTAACCTTAAAATGTTAAATAAATATCCTAATTAAACATCCAAAAAAAAAATTGTTAAAAATAAATTTTGTAAATTTTGATTTTAATGGTAATCAAATAGTACATTTGTTTGATTCTAGAACTTTTGCCCAAATCTAATTTTTATTATTTTTTTTAAGTACTGTTAAATGATACATTTTAAATTTCAAATTATTTTTCAAAATGTAATTGTTTTTTAAAATAATTAAACATTTTTGTATTCGCTGCAAGCCCGAAAAAACAATATTTTTGTATATTCTTTTCTACTTTCTTACAAAGCCGTTCTTTACTTATATTAATTTTTTTAATCCAATTAATTTTTTACATTGATCTTTTTATTATTTGAGCATTAGATAGAATATTTTTACCATTTTGCGTTAAAACTTACTTAGTTAAACGATAACCAAGTTACAAGGCTGCTAAGAGCAAAATAGTATTACTGGATATGAGCCCTAAGGGCTACGTTAGCCTTGACCAAATGGTATAACTTCTCCCATTTCTTAGTAAGTTTATTAATATGTATAAACTAACTGGCTATCTAATATCCTCCTAAATTTTAGGGTTAGCCGAAATCTAATAAACTTTTAATTAAATAAACCACAAATGGCCCGTTGGATACCTGTGACAATCCTTATCTGTATTTAAAAATACTTTAAGTACATGATTATGAAAATTTTTACTTGTTATTATAATACATACAAAATTCGATTTATATCAATTTAATATAATAAACAGGGTAAGTAGAGGCGAAAAATAAAGACCTGAATTAATTTTTAAATTCTGAATCGAAAACCAAGAATACTTTTTTTGCATATTTTCCTTCGTTTTCAAGATATTTCACTATAAAGTTTTGCAAAGAAATAATTTAAATTACAATATGGGTGTCGCTAATCTTAGTTGGCGCTTTCAAACTATTACGTCATATAGAATTAAGTTTGACCGTTGTCAAAAGTTAGACACTTTAGTGCACATGTTAAATAATTATTATGTTATACCCATACACATAAACAATATCACCGTATTCTTCGTTAGTGAACTCAATTTCGTGTGATTTTTCCAATATCAGATTGACAAGTGTCTAACTTTTGACAAAGGTCAAACTTTATTTCATATGACGTAATAGTTTGAAAGCGCCAACTAAGATTAGCGACATCCACAATGTGGTTTAAAAATTTTTCTTTGACGCAACTTTATAGTGAAATATTTTGGAAACGAAGGAAAATTTGTAATAAAAGTATTTTTCACCTCTACTTACCAATGACCCGGTATATAATAATGAGTGATAAATAAAATATAAGAAAATCAGTATTTGCTTTCTCTTACTTTTTATTTAACCTCATAAAGACTGCTTGTTTGAGAAGGGATAGGGATAGTGTTATATCATACAAAAGGTAAACTTAAATTAAAAAAAAAAAATAAAAAAAGTTTATTATGTAATAATTGCAAAATACATAATAAAAATAAAAAACAAACCTAATCTCTAATCATTAAATTGTAAGTAATGGGTGTCTAATACATCAAAAAAAAAGAATACCCAGAAAAAGTTAATTATTCTAAATTATTAATAAAACAAATTTAAGTAACAGTAAAAAATTAAAATGGATGCCTTAAAAATTCTTTATATTAATGCACATTTAATAAAGAATAAGATAGATGAACTAGAAATATTATTAAATAAAGAAAATGTGCAAATTATTGTCATTAGGGGGAAAAATTAGGAACAAAAATATTTTAATTTTAAAGACTTTACATAAATTTTTGTAACGAGAGAAAGTGGATAGGTATTTTTGTAAAAAACAATATTATTGTTGAATTAATATAAAAAATTTAAAATGAATTGTCATATATTTCAATAAAATTAAACAATATAAATTACTCCTATGTGCAATATACAGGAGTGAGTATATATATATATATATATATATATATATATATATATATATATATATATATATATATATATATATATATATATATATATATATATATATATATATATACATATATATATATATATATATATATATATATATATATATATATATATATATATATATATATATATATATATATATATATATATATATATATATATATATATATATATATATAATATATATATATATATATATATATATATATATATATATATATATATATATATATATATATATATATATATATATATATATATATATATATATATATATATATATATATATATATATATATATCTACAGGGTGCCACAGATTCAGCGATGCATGGGGATCTCGGAAACCGTAAGAGATGCGAAGTCGGTTAAATTATGGCAAAATTGTGTATTTGCGTAACTAACCATGTCCACTTTAGAAAGTTGCAAAATTCCGAGTACTTCCGGAGATATCTGGGAAAAACCTAAATTTTCCGATTTTGTTTTTATTTTTTTCTGACGTTATTTAAAGAGATATGAAAAAACAATAGACACTTTCTTAGTGCCATTTTTTAAGCTCTAAAAAACAGAGTTGAGAGATTTTCCGTACGACGTTTCGTTTTTGTTAAACCATCATTAACTTTATTTTTTTAAATACGGACCTGGGTTTTTTATTTAATTTTTTTGAACCCCTTATTATCCTAATTACAAAAATGTATAACACTTAATATTTATCTACAAATATGGTACGCCCCTATAAGAAATGATGTGCTTTCCTTTTCTAACTTATTGTCTCCTATGGAAAATATGTTTATTAAGTGTTATACATTATTGTAATTGGGATTATAACTACTTCAAAAAAAAGCAATAAACAATTGAGTGTCGAATTTAAAAAAATAAGGTTGATGATGGTTTAACGAAAACGAAACGTCGTACGAAAAATCTCTCAAAGCTGTTCTGTAGAGCTTAAAAAGTGGCCATAAGAAAGTGTCTTTTTTTTCCTATCTTTTAAATAACGTCAGAAAAATAAAACAGAAATCGGCAAATTTCAGTTTTTTCCGGATATCTCCGGAAGTTCTCGGAATTTTACAACTTTCTAAACAGCATGTTGTTAGGCACTTAAATGCGCAACTTTGCCATAATTTAACCGACTCCGTATCTCTTAAACCGTTTAAACGATTCAATGTAATAATTATTTATCGCAAAAAACAAAACAAAATTTTATTTGAAATTCCGAGTTACGGTTTTTAAAAAATACCTATGCGACAACTAGATTTTCCGAAAAATACCATTTTTTTAAATTTTCTTCGAAAAAAAGAACTAACTTACCGGAGTAAAAAAAAATGTGCCTTTACATAAGTTTAGGTCTGAAAACCTGTTTTTTAATGGTTAAGAAAAATTTTAAACAAAAATATTTTTATGGAAAAAAAAATGTTTAAATTTTTGTTTTTATCCAAATGGCTCAAAATTTTACATATAGCCATAAAATTAAATTCCGAGCAACTTATCCCTATAAATTTTTCGATATTTTGCGAAATCGATTTTGTTTAAACGTTATAATAAAAATTTATATATATATATATATATATATATATATATATATATATATATATATATATATATATATATATATATATTTATATATATATATATATATATATATATATATATATATATATATATATATATATATATATATATATATATATATATATATATATATATATATATATATATATTAAATTAAATTTAAATAATCCATAGTTTGTGACAGATTCATGTTTCAATAAGTTCTCGTTGGGTTACTTGCCTCGAAAGTTTCCAAAAAATGGAACCACTTCGGTCCTGGTCCTGGAGTAAAATGAACTGAGCGTGCTTAATCCTATGGACGCTCATACACCTGCAGATCGCCTAAAATAAAAAAGAAGAAGCCCCCAAAAAAACAAATAAATAAAAAAACCCAAAAAACGCTATCTACCGCTTCGGTGACAAGTTGGCCACCGTTGTCAAGATGAACATAATTTTTCCAATATTGCGTTTCAAAAATTTAGAAAATTCTGATGGCTTCTTAATATTCATGACTTTTTGTCACAAATATTAAATATGTAGAATATTTATTTGTGTTTCTCCGGTTTGTAATCCGTTGACCAGTAGATGAATCTTCACGACTTTTCACAAATATTCCAATAGATATTTTAAGTGATGTTTTCTTGATGGCTGCTCGACTCCAAGTCGATATATGGCTACCTTTGCTTGATTCTGTGATAATTTTAGGAAAACTTGAAATCAATTAGCCTTTTTCCTCTGAAGATTTAAAAAATATCCTCTAGGGGCAGCACCGGGGGGTACAAATAATTTGAATTCTGTGTTGACAATAACGTAAAATGTACCGAACTAAAATCGAATTAACCGAAGATGATGTACCTGGGGCAAAATTAAAGTATTCAAAAACACAAGATAATTTTTTCCGGGACTTAAAACAATGGGTTGCATGTCTTAGTTTACCCACGTTAGGTAATAAAAATGTCTTATTTGAGTCCCCTATATGCAAAACTTGGTATTTGACGAAATTTTGAAAAGTGATGTTTTTGCGTCATTCTCTTGCTTATTATAAACTGTACCTTATCTTCTAGGAAATAAGATGCAAAACTGCCTATCTGTACAGTAAAAATTCATTTAAAAACGAAGCTTAGATGCAAAGCTCTGTATTTGCCTTCACTGGTGAGATGCAAAACTATTTAATTGTAACCGGCCAATGGCGTTGCGCCTTACAGTCGCGTCGTCGCGTGATTAAGTGCAGGTAGACAGATTAATTTATTCATTCATTTGTTGTCTGAATTTTCTTTTGATTTAAATAATTTTAATATTAATTTTATTTTGTTATAATAAATACCACAGTCACACCTTGTAAAATTGGAAAAGGTAGAAAACGGACAGACAGTAAACAGAAACAAGTGGAAAAGAGTGAAGATGCAAGTGTTAAGGTAGGTAAAAAATACTCGCATGTACTGCAAACATTCAGATGTGATTACTTCAGCAGTATAAAATGCATTAATAAAGAACGATTTCAAGGTAAGCATAAAGACTGTTTAATTCTTTACAAATGGGGGTGGGGGCAACACAAAAATACCCCAGTAATTATTAATAAGTTAGCATTCTGGGTAGGTTATAAGGCTTCAAACCCTATAACGGTTTTGGAAATAGTTTTTTTAGTAGTTGGACGTTCCTTTATTTCTCCAGATAGAATATTTGGGTTAATCGAGGGGGATACTAAAAAAAGGTGTTATTGTAGACTGTGCGGAGTACGAAGAAAACTACTCAAAACTTGGCAAAGACTGGAAAATATTTGATTGAAAAACAGAAGTATCTCAATCCAAGTAAAAAGCCTTTCCAATGGCATTTTAAATTTAATGAATCCAGGAGATTTATACCTACTCAAGAAAATCGCAATGTTCCAATAAGAGAAGGAATTAATTACAAATCTGCTCTGGATTTCTTTAAATTAGTACTAAAAAAAGGAAAATAACCTTCGAGTTTAAACTCCAAAGTAATTAAGATTGGGAACCCATCCTAAAAGGTAATAAATGTTTAATTTTTGTTATATTAAAAAAACATTTTGGAGCCGATTGTTCTAACCACCTTGATCTTCAATTGTATGCTTATATACAGCGCTTTGTTGAAACTCGCCAGCAACACGATAACCACAAAAAACAAGAAGAAGTAATCATAAAAGAAGAAAACGAAGAACTTAGAATCTAAGAGTTTGTTTTTTAAAGTACCTGTTTTTTTATTTAATTTTTTTGTGTTTATTGTATAATATTATTATACCCCATAAAAATAATTAAGTTTATATTTTGTGCCTTTCGTTTAAATAAAAATGAGTTAAGTTCGAGATAAAGGTTTAAACATAAATTATGGGTAGTTGCAATTCTGAGTTGCAAAACTGGGTATTTTCAAAATGTAAATGCAAAACTCGGTATTTTAATTTTAAAAGTATTTTTTTTTTAATTTTTGGTAGGATATCAAATTAAGGAGCATGGTTATTTCAAAACAAAGCTACTAGAACTAACTAAAAACAAAATTTTAAACAAATCCATACGTATTTAAATTACTGACAGTTTTTTCTGCTTCCTGAAAAATGTTGTAACAAGCAAATACAGAGTTTTGCATTTAGGGGACTCATTTAAAAGGTTAGCTAATTCCTAAATAGCCTGTAAGTTTATAGGATTTCTTTGCTTTCTTCAGTTCAATGCCCCGAGGGCTCCTTATATATCACGTTTGTCCCGCAGCACGGACGTCCCGGTTTCGATTCTACCACGACTCCAAAAACTTTTTTTTATTAAAAACTGCTTTTAAAAAGCAAAAAAGCTTCTGTTTTAAATAAAAAAGTTTTGGAGTCGTGGTAGAATCGAACTCGGGACGTCCGTGCTGCGGAACAAACGTGATATATAAGGAGCCATCAGGGCATTGAACTGAAAAAGCAAAGAATTATAGCATTTCTGACAAGTTATTTATGAATTAACTAACCTTTAAACTAAGACATTTTTATTACCTAACTCGGGTAAACTACGACTGGAAAACATCGTTTTAAGTCCCGAAAAAATTATCATGTGTTTTTGAATATTTTAATTTTGCCCATCTTCGGTTAATTCGATTTTAGTTTAGTATATTTTACCTTGTTGTCAATATAGAATTCAAATTATTTGTACCCCCCACCGGTGCTGCCGCTAGCGGACATATTTTAAGTCTTCAGAGGAAAAAGGCTAATTAACACCTACCCTTTTTTTATTTGAAGAAATAAAAAAAATAATCCAGGACCAATAAATTGTCATTTATAAAATTGCGTCATAAAATAAAATAATAAAATAAACAAAACTCAGAATTTTTTAAATAATATTTATATTAATATTTTAACTAGCTAATTTTTATTTTATTTAATATTTAATTTTCAGTTAGGAAAATAATTTAATCTTAAAAACGGTGGCGGATTTGCCGAAACGAAGATAAATATTTAGATATTTGGGGTTTTTTTGTTTTTTTGGTTTTAGGCTATCTGCAAGTTCATAGAAATCAATAGGACTAAGCAAATTCACTCTATACACCGAAACGAGGACCGAAGCGGTACCATAGTATAAAGATTTGTGGCGAGTACCTAGGAAGAACTTTTTAATTTCAAAATGTTTAATTACCAATCTCTTTTTTGTTTTCTCAAAATATGCAATTTTTTTAATAATTTTTTTTTATATGAAAAAGCTTTTAATGCATGGAATAAAACTTTATAAATTTCTTTTAGGTTTACGACCGGAAAACTGGCGTCCTACAAGCTAATGTTTCGGCGAAATTTCCTTTATTTATCGTGAGTGGTCTAGATCCAGGAAAAGAACTTAAAATGGTAATTTACGCTGCGAACAGCAAAGGCCGCAGCGATCCGGTACTGCTAGAGGGATTTACGCTAAAAGTAGCCGAGAAACAGACAGGTGAGATTTATGATGTTTTTCCCTTTATTTTGTGGCAAAATCTGTACTCGCTTGAAAGATCACATGGGAAATGATTTTACACCCTGCGAAACTCTGGAAAATATTTTACCTTCTTATTTTATATAAACGTCATGTTTTATAAAATTTGCTAAAACAATTTATCATTTCAATTTGTTCGCAATAAAAAAAAGGTATACATTAACATTTGGCGGAGACTGTATTGGTCTGTGAATAAATGTTTTTAAGAAAAATATAAAATTTTAGCAAGAAACCGAATTTATTAATTTGTGGTTTTAAGTTCAAATTAGTAGATTCTTGTAAAATGTGTTAATTATTATATTTGGGGAGTGCAGAGTGTCCTTTTAAATAACGATATGCAAAAAATAGGCCTTTTGGAACAATTTTTACTCAGTATGCCATCTAACCTAGACGAAACTTAACCTTGACTTTTGTTAAAAATATAGTATTTTTGGAAGTATCGTGCTCAGTATGCCAAATTAAAGTTTTCCAAAGGTTTTTTTATCGCCCATAAATTGATTAGAAGAATAAGTAAAACTGTTCCAAGATGACTATTTCTTGCATTTTATAGGTCTATTTTCTAGTCAATAAACTGCAGTCATCCTGTAAAATCTATCGATAAATGACATCCTAGTCATCACTGTTTAAAAGAGCATACTGCGTATAACTAGTTCATTTTCTCTTTGATGTGCTGATGATCAATCTATAACGATATTTAATTTACAATTTAAATTTATATCCAGTTCATCTAACGCGGCTGCAGCGGGCGGCATGTTCGTTATTGTTGCCGCGGAAAGTGGATACCCAACCGGTGCGCGCGGCTACGTAAATACTGCCATGGTCGAACCAATGAGATTAATCAAACAAGGTTTGGCGGCGGGCGGCTGCTTTAGGCGGTTACTGTGTTAAATAAATACATACCACCAGGATAGTTAGTACTTAAATGAGTAATTATTATAAATTTCTTTTATTTTTGTACCAAGTGGTTTGGTATTAAGTTTGTATAACTGAGTTTATTATTAAATAATTAAAAGATTTGTTTATTTTAAAAGCATTGAGAGAAGTCGACGATGAAGGAAAGAAATTCTAAATAAGACAAGAGTTCAAGTAGATAAAAAAATAGTTAAAACCTCAAAAATAAAATATAAGCAAGTCAAAAAAAGTAATGTGGAAACATTAATGGGTACGCCTCCGCACTATAAGTAGTTGCCGACAGACTTTGCTACCGACTTAATGTAAATTGAAATCCAATAGGTACAAGTTAAGGTTCGAACGCCCTGTTGAATGACTGAATAAATATTGGTAAATGAGACACTAATAACAGAATAACTATACACAAGTTTTTATTTACAATAAAATGGAGCAAATCAGCAGCGCAATTCAATGTTTATTACTAAACAGTTTCTAAAAATTAAAAGTTTCCTCTCGAAAGAAAATAAATAAATTTAGTAATTATTTAAAAAATATCACAGAAAGGAGAAAGGTTCAAAATTACTTTTAAATAGGCATTGATAGCCTTAATTAATTTGACAATAGGTTGGAAAATTAAATCGTAACTTATCATCTAATGACAGTCCCAGCTGTTCACAAATTTATCAAAGGCTTAATTTCATAAAAAATGTAAGAAAAAATTACCACAAAATTTACTTGAAAAATTGCAAAATAATTACTTTAATTTAGCAAAGAAGTTTATTTAAACTTTACTAGAAAACCGAAACGCCTTCCGGAGTCTATGAGGCGTAAATCTATCGACGTTACGACACAAGAAATTGTTTTTTGTCACTACAAAAGTTAGAAAGTTTAAAGTTATTTACAATTTTTGGGACACTTGGTATCACTTGTCACTTCTGTAACACTCGGTATAAATTATTGATCAACTATCTTATTAGCAAGTTTAGCTATTACCTTTTTTTAAGCTAATCTCTTACAATACCATTTACCAAATCACTTCCATAACACTACTCCAGCTAACGCCTGCCCTGGTACAGTTCTTTACAATCACTTTTACCACCCACCTTACTTTAACTTTTAACCTTATGTAGAAAACTTTAATTACAATTTGACACAGATACTTATTGAAAGTTGCCTTACTAACTGATAAATGTACACTTTGTACTAAACCTTATAATTTGAATTGGTTACAGAAAAGATGTGGTAGCCAACTTTCTTGTTCTAACACGGAGATAGTAGTATTTTACTACCATGGAAAACTAAAATTTCCATCAAATATTTAAATAGAACATTTCGGAGATTTGCCCGAAAATGCTAAATAATTTTTTCACGTTTCCAACGTAAGCAAACGGGGAACTTTCTAGCTACGGGTTATCTCAAAGGCACACGTAGCTGAACTGCCTTTTCCTCTCTTTAACGCCCAATGGCCTGCAATGCGATCCTTTCTCATTAGTTTTTCTTGGCGCCGTTAGGAGCTGAAGGCTAGGAGTTTCACGCTCTTATTTTTCGGACGCCTGATTGGTGTAGTGACGCGCTACCTCATCTTGGGTTCGTGCAGTCATGACGTCAGCTCCTTGGGCGCTCGAAAGCAACTAGGTTTGTTTATTTAGATATTTTTGGACTAAAAAAGAATTTTTAAAAATGATTTGAATTTATTAAGACGGTGACTATAAGGGAAATTTACTGTTTAAATTTGGATTTTTATTATTTTATAAAAATTAAAACGGAATGTTAGCTTACTTGTGGCTATGAAAAAATAGCTCTTAGGTTGCAAGATGTGTCTCTACAACAGAAAGAGAAGACGTAAAAAATATATAAAATATAGGTTAAATGAAAAATGTTTCTTAGATTCCCATTGTATTTATTTATTTGAAAAACACAACGTTTCAATTGGTAGATACATTTAGCAGCCTTCAGGTAAAAACTAATATATACCCCTGTGCTTTTTAAGTATATAAGCACATATAACATTATAACGTATAACATTTTTTGTTTAACATAAGTTAAAATTTACAAAAGATGATATGAAAGACTTGACTTAGAAAGTCCAAGATTATTGGATTAAACACACATTAAATCATATCAGGTCGACATATAACCAATATCTATTGCAGATACCAGAAGGAGGTACTTTTATTACCATGATAAAGCCAATTGCTTTCTGAGCATATTGCCACATATTTGCTGTTATTATTATATGAAATTATACCGCTGCAAAAGAATAGCTTCAGCTTGGTAACCCCTAAAAATGTGTGAAATATGGGTTTGTGTTTGGTAAACCCTTTTAAGTCCAAATATCCTGGCTTATTTCAAAATAATTTATTTGGATATCAAATATATTCTAAAACTAAACTCCAGCATTTTATTAGTAACCTTCAATAACAGGTTCTGGAAACAAAGAATGTACAACAAAATAAGATTTTAAAGCAGCCTTTAAACAAACAGTGAAAGCTCCATGTAAACCCTTAGTATCCACAATCGGCTTAGATGTTTATTGTGGATATAAGCAACAATTCTGTGAGTTAAAATAATCATATGTAAAAATTTGTAAAATACTTTACTAATGATCCTTAATTAAAAATATTTTACCCAAAAAAGACCGTTTAAAATAATTTTAATACACAAATCACAACTACTTATGGATAATAATTCTGGAAATTGCTATTTTGCAGCCACAATGGATTTCTTGGGTTAAAAGAGAGATGTTCCAATTTTAAGCTAGCTCGTTACAGTGTGCTTCAGCTATAGCGGCATACTGATCGAATCCAATTGATTGAGCGGCTACCACGTGGTTTCCGTGACAGGGTAACGTTACTGATTTTAAGAAATTTTGGCAGTTTTCGTAAAGCAAGTGTAATAAGATTGCCCCTACGTGGCACTACGGCAGTCCAGCATTTTTAAATTGCTCCCAAATACGTACGTATGTCGTCGCTAGTTACTTTCACAGATCCGAACAACTCATGATTGTTTATTACGCAATTTTGTAAAATCTCACTAATAGCCAAAGTGTGCGTTATAAAAAGTGGTATGAAAGATTAGACAGATGCGATCAACTAGTAGTTTAAAAATGAATTTGTCCATACAAGTATCAGAAGATATACGATTTTGTCAATAGAAAACAAACTTTAAACATAAACTGTTTCAGTACCTCTGTAAGTTACGAAACAAGAATCACACAAGAAATATATGGGGACGGCGCCACCACCGCTATCGATAATGAACTAAACACCTTTATTACACGCGCTCTTGGTAGACTTGTTACAGATAGATGTAACTCTAAAATTTTAGTTACCTACAGAAGTAATAAGATTAATGGCAAACAAGTTTTTATAAAAATATTCTTTATAATTTTTTGTTCAATACGAAGTTTTTTAAAAATAATAATACCTATTGATAAAAATTTAGGTTGTTCTTAAGTATACAACCCTTAATAAATCGGCTTATATTTGACCTTTCAAAGAAAAGTTTTAATATCCTTTACCTTTAAGAAAAAGTAAGATAAAGACTTTTGTTCAAACAAAATACACCCATGGATTTTACGAACAGAAACAGGTTAAAGCAATAAAAAATTTAAGGATCTGGATTTTTTATTCTTTTAAATTTGAATTTGCCATTAAAATTTTCTTCCTTAATTTTTAAAATTATATTGCTTTAAATAAATCACGAAAAACCAGTTGGTTTAACTAAGAGAATGTAATTACAGTTTATTTTCACCACAAACAAGTTGCAGTAAAACTTATTTCATTAAAACTAGATGTTTTGTAAGGCCGCAGTAAATTATGTACATCCAGCTGATCCCATCAACATAGTATCAATCAACGACAACATCTAACCCTTATCATTTTCACCGCTTGCTGTCCCTAACTTGATTAATATTACTTTAGTTTTAAATGTTTGAGATATTGGGTTTCCACAAAACTAGAGTGCTACAAGTTCAAAGGAAAGTATTGAGACTTAGAAAAGTGTAAAAAAGGTCGACCTAATAGAGGAAAAATTATTAAATGGCATTAAAAATTTGAAAAAATTGCAAAAACATATAAAAGTATTTAAAAAAATATATTTAGTATTTTGGGATTTTTTTTCTGGTTTAATTTATTGGTAAATATAATGCCAAAATTTGGTATTATATTTTTTAAAGTGCAATGTTTCGTTTGCTTTAAGTCAAATTTTGTATCTAGGGCTTTAAAATTTTAATTACATATATTAATTTTTTTAGAATCTCGACGAGGGCCTCGACGAGGGCTTATGTGGAGCCTAAGTACTGGGTATCGTGGATCCGGGTATTTAGAGGTTTAACTCATTTTAACCCCCAGTTTCGATCAGTGCTTTCTAAGCACCTAAACAGGCAGATATTGCATTTCACGGCATCTGTTAGATAAGGCAGTAGTGCAACCACAAATGTTACACAAAAAACTAATATCTCTGAGCTATTCTCATTATTGTCCGGATAATATTATCCAAACGGACCAACAGTATAACGTGGGTTCCGCAGTACCAAACGGCACACGGTGTTCACTTGGGATGCAGATTTTTTTTATGTGATAAATTGAGTAGCCTCAATAGCAGCAAAATTAAATAATACTTGGTTACCTTTGCTTAATGCTAAGGTAATTTCAGGAAAACTTAAAATCAATTAACCCTTTACCCATATTTTTTTAAATAATATGCAGGGTTTTTTTATAATTCGACACCCACTTACAACGATAATTAATAAATATAGAGAAAAACTTCTTAAATAAAAGCTTCACAGTTTTTTTTTTCTTTTATCTTTTAAGCATAACGAATGAAACAAACGGAAATTAAAAAAAAATAATAAGAATTGATAAGTTAACATTATATAAAGGTATTAACCTCTATAATATATACTTTTATAGGTTAGAATAATATAGTTTTAATTAAAAATTCATAAACAGTAAAATTAGTAGTGTCCATTAAAAATAAATTATTTTTAATAAACTATAGAATATAATATAAAACAATAATGCAAAGTATTCAACGTAAACTTATAAATATTTTTCATTAAGTAATATATATATATATATATTATTATATATATATATATATATATATATATATATATATATATATATATATATATATATATATATATATATATATATATATATATATATATATATATATATATATATATATATATATATATATATATATATATATATATATATATATATATATATATATATATATATATATATATATATATATATATATATATATATATATATATATATATATATATAAATTATTTATGTATGATGGCTTTATTACTCTCTTCTTCGTTTGCTGTTGGTTTTTCATTTCTTTTGAGTGCTCGTTGAATTGTTTGTTTTTTGTAGATATTCTAGGCATCTTCGAGTTTGTTTATTTCTTCGCCAAGGTGGTCTTGATCTGTCAGTGACTGGAAGCGGTACTTTACTACTTACTACTCACTATTGGTCGGTAACATGTTGCTTCTTTACTACAGCCCCTTGTAGAACAAGCCAGGTCATATGTAAAAAATTCCCATCATTTTTGCGAGCTCATTAAGAACATGAAACTGGAACAAAATGGCATACTCGTAAGCTTTGACGTCACATCACTCTTCACTCAAGTACCAGTCTACGAAGCCCTGGCTATTATGAAAGAAAAGCATAACCTGCCGGAACACATTATCTCCTTAGCTAAACACTGCCTCTCTAACACTTATTTCTGTACGAAGGACAACGATGTAAGCAAGTTTAAGGAGCTCCGATGGGATCACCTCTCTCGCCCGCCCTAGCCAACTTGTTTATGAAACATTTCGAAACCATAGCCATAGAAAAAGCCGCATTAAAACCTAAAGTTTGGCTTTGCTACGTGGACGATACGTTTGTCATCTGGCAACATGGAAGAGACAATTTAAATAAATTCCTAGATCACCTCAACGTACTACATCCAAAAATCAAGTTCACCATGGAAATAGAAGAAAAAGGACAGTTACCCTTCTTAGACATCCTCCTAAAAAAGAAAAATGATGGATCACTTGGACACACAGTTTACCGCAAACCCACTCACACCAATAGATATCTCCATGCTGAATCACACCATCACCCACTTGAACATTTTGCCGTAGTAAAGTCCCTAACGTACCGCTCCCAGTCACTGACAGATCAAGACCACCTTGGCGAAGAAATAAACAATCTCGAAGAGGCCTTAGTCCAGAATGGCTACAAAAAACAAACAATTCAACGCACACTCAAAAAAAAATGAAAAACCAACAGCAAACGAAGAAGAAAGTAATAAAGCCATCATACCATATGTAAAAGGAATTACGGACAAAATTGGCAAAATACTTAAAAGGCACAACATCACCCCCATCTACACGACTGACAGAAAAATCAAAGACATCCTACCGACACCAAAAGACAAGATCCCATTAGAAAATCAAGGTGTATACGAAATACCCTGCAAACAATACAACCTTTCTTATGTAGGACAAACCAACAGAAAGATTAGCGCCAGGAGAGATGAACCTATGAACGCACTAAAGAACAAAACAACAACTTCTTCTCTAGTACGCCACGTCATGAACACCGGACACAAAATCGATTTTCCCAAAACTACGATGCTTGCCCGTTGTATATACTTAGAGCAAAGAGAATTGTGAAGGAGTCGGTCGAAATTGAAAAGAGACCGAACAACTTGAACAACCGTGACGACAGTCAACGTTTGCCAAGTGCCTGGAAAATTGCCTTGATAAACAACCGAATTAGACCGACCGAAAACAATAGGCAAAATATGGCTAAAAAGGGACGTCTTTAAGCAGGTTTTCTATCTTATTTTTAAGAAAATGTAGATACCTGTCTCCCGTTAAAGATCCTTAAAAAATTATTGCTCCAATATTCTGATTGTCCAACATGCCACACCAAACATGAAGATACCTACGCCCTTGTATCTTAACAGCTTGGATTTTGAGGGAATTTTAAGTTGCCCAATAGTGCTTTTATTAGTCTCCACCGTGGTAAAAGTCGCTTTATCAGTAAAAAAAATATATCGTTTTAAAGATTTCAAATCATATCTTGACAATAACTAAGCCGCGTCGGCGTCGGTTAAATTTTGAACTGACAAAAATTTGTAGGGGTAAAAATTATGTTTTCCTAAAGTATTGTAAATTTTCTCCCAAAATTTGTTTATGTAATTTAAAACGTCAGAAATTAATCTTTCAAAATTTTCTAAAAATTATATAACACGATTTTTTTTGGCTATTTGTAAAATAAAGCTTACGTTTAAAATTAAGCAAAATATAAAAATCCTGCTCATAATTTGTAGCCACCATTTTCGTTTTTCTTTTAGTAATTTTCGTTTTTCTAAATCGGCGAACAATGTACTTTATTGAGTTTCTCGAATGTATTCGTTGTCCGGGAAAACGTTGGTGATATTCGCTCCGAACTTGCGAGATATTTTCAGTGTTTGCATAAAAAACGTATTATTTCATGTTTTTAATCTTTATTTTAAAGTGTTTTTTATTTAAAAAAGCGAATCTTAAATATCAATACGTGACACGGTGCTGTTAAAACGTATAAACAAATCAAATTATTTATTTTACAATGCAAAGCTAAATTTTACCATCAATTAAATTTTTAATTAAAAAGAATATTTTTAAAACGTGTAAACCAAATGCCAGCAAACTAAGAATTTTAAAAAAGATGATGAGTAGAATTCCTAATAAAGATATACAGTGTATTTTATTAAAAAAAAATAACTTAATTATTTTCTTAACTTTTTGATGTACATTTCCTTCTTTCGTTATTCTCAAAAGACAGTAGATAAAAAACTATAAAACTTTTATACAACAAGTTTTTTTTTATTCGTTTTAGCTATCGTTGTAAGTAGATGTTAAAATTGAAATGAAAACCACGTACTTGTCATAAGAGATTGATATTAATATGTCATTTATGGCATTACTTTATAAATTTTGTACAAAAAGACTCAAAGTATCTTAAATTTTTATATCAATATTTAAATAATTTTAACTTAAATTTGTATTTCAGTTTCAATAAGTGTTAAGATTTATTTTATCGTAAAAAGGGTTGTAGATTTGCTACCGAAACGTTGATGAGTGTTTTGACTGTTAAGGGGTTTTTATTTTTTTCTTTTTTTTTTTTTTGGCAATCTGCAAGTTCATAGGACTTTTTAAGTCTTTAGATACAAAATAAATCTTATTTTACTAAATATGAGGTATACTGACACATTTTATACAGAATCGAAAAGTTGTTTAGAGCAAAAAGTGTTTCTTGGTACTATAAAAAGATTTATTACATCTTTTTATATCCCTCTTTTGTTCTTACCTTTAAATATTATCCTCCTTATTTTCTATTGTTTAAAAAAAAATGCGTTTATTTACTTTTGTGCTTACAAGTCAAGATTATCTTCCAGCAAATATTTTAAATTTTTTTATCATAAAAATAACAAAATTTGATACAAAATTAGAAACAAACTAATTTAGGTTATACTCAGGGTAACCAAGGTTTATAATAAAAAAAACTTGTTAAATTTATGTTCTAAAACAGAAATTTTTAGTTAAATTTGTTATTTTATTTCTTTTTTTGTAGGTTATGAACTTTATAAAGTTAATATTAGAATTATAAATAGTTAGTAGACAAGATAAAATAGTTAAGCACTAAAGGGACAGCCAACACCTTCTTCTTTCAGTATATATCTCAATTTTGTTAATAAAAAATAAAACTGCTATCGTAGATAAATTTAAGTTAATTAAAATAGTATACCATCTAAATAAAACAAGTATTTTACCTGATGCAGTAAAAAGGTTTTGCTAAGGCAGATAGGCCAATTTACGAATTAAACCAAATTTTTACCTACAGAAAAAAGTGGGATAAAACGAAGTGAAAAATAAGTGAATGTCAGTTAAACAAATATTAACATAATTTAAGTTTTCCTTTATACATTTTGGAAACTTTTTTATATAATAGCTTTAAGATATGCCAAAATGTTTTAAAGAAAAAATTTAATTTAAATTTTCATTATTGTTTAATTTGCATTAACTGAATTTTTACACTTTTTGACCTATCCCACTTTTTCCAAACACGCGCCAATTAGTTATTGTGCAAATTTATAATATTTTTCCAAATATTTATTTAAAAAAAATAAGAATAATAGTTATTGCCAATTTATTTAATAAACTACCATTTCGCCTGCGTGGAAAACACAATTTTGGCTGTTTTGGTTTTTTTCCGTTCTCGCGGAATATTGCTCCTTTGTCCCCTCCTACTTCATCGCGTCACAACAGATCACCCTCCCCGCGCCTCCGTCACAATACGCGGTGCAGAGCGCGTCGTGCGATTACGCAATTTCGCTTTTATCGTATTTCATTTGTTATTATTTTGTAATATGAATACAGTTCCTTACAAACTTTCACCCCTCCCCGGGGATAGTTTTGTAAAATTCTTTCTTAGCTGACGTCTCCTATTTTTTTTTGGTAATCAGAAGCCTAATTATCAACTCCCATATTAACAACTTAAAAAATAACGATTTTTTGTTAAATTTTCATCTTCATTTTAACCTTCCAAGAGATGTAATTTTAAAAATTTAAAACAGATTATTTTTAATCGTAATCAATAGGACACATACCAATTTTCATACTTCTAAGTCCAGTCCGTTCTGCCCATTTAGGGCGAAGTTTCCTAAAATCCTTTCTACGCTAACGTCTTCTATTTTTCTGGGTAATTAAGTAACTTAATAAACATATTAAAAACTTTAAAAATGACAATTTATCTGTACATATAACTTTCTTTCCCATTTTAACCACCCCAACAGATGTAATCTAAAGAATATTAAAACATATTCTTTTTAATCATAATTAAAAGCCCAAATAACAATTTTGATACTTCTAAGTCCAGAAATGATAGAAATTTTTACCCCCCATCCTCCCCCTTTAGGAGGTGAGTTTCCTAAAATTCTTTCTTAGCCCATCCTGATAGGCTAGAAAAATCATTTTTCAAATGGGTCTTGTCGTTACGGAGCCTATTCAATTCAAACAAACAAACAAACAAACAATCAACCAAATCTTTTCCCTTATGATATTAGTGTAGATTTGTTGAGTACCTACTTATTTTTTCAAAATATTATATATAAATAGCAAATTTATAGACTTTTTTTTTCAAGATGCAAATTGACCAATTGAAACAGCCTGTGTATAACTTAAAAATTGATATATAAAGTTGTTAGACCTAAACAAACAAATTATACTCTAATGCAGCACTCTGTATATTGGGACAAGAGCTATGTATCTTAAAAACAAGAAAAATAGCTCGATATACATTCTGACTCATTAGAAAAAATATGTTTGACTGCATTTATCCCGTTTGTTTTTTTTTTGACAATACTAAAGGATAATACTAGAAGAGCCCTTACCATTTTTACTTTTTACCTTTTTTTACTCTCTGATAAAATAACCACTTAAAATGGGTATTAAAATAACTATAGACACCTTAAAAAAGCTTTAGTTCCCAAAAAAACCTTATGTGAAATTACTTAAAAATATTTATAATTATGTACCAAATTTTCAAATCAACAGTTAAACAACGTGTTACAAAAATAAACATAAATAATACCGAGGCGAGGGCTTCAACTTTATGTACTAACAAAATGTTTTTGTAAAACTGTCTTTGTATAAGCTTTAAGTCCTGCTGAAAACATTTTTACCATGTGTAAGGTATAGCTTCTTCCACAACATTTGGTGATTTGTCTTTTTAATAATCCATATCTTATAACAAAACTTTGCCGTCTTATTTACCAAGAGCTCCAGAAAATCCGTCTCTCTCTTATCTTTTCGGACTCTGCTCTCGAGAATTAGCCAGTATTTATATATTATCTTAGCAGCCCATAATCACGCCACACGCATCGCTAACAATTCTTCTAGCGAAGCCCTAAAAATTTTATTTTAAGTTTTATTTATATAATCTCTGTATTTAATAAATAAAACTTACAAAAATTAGAAAACTGTATAGATTCGGAAAATAAACTAAAAAAAAATGAGCTTCGGGTCGTGTCGTATTGGGTGTCGTACCTGTGGTACGTGTGGTAGCGACATTCGGACAAGTTATGACCTACCCTAGTTAAATATTTAACGCTAAGGATGGCCACAAATTGTACCACGGTTAAGAAATTTGTTAACTCTAGACAGAATTATTTTTCTTGAAGGTGTTAGATAATGTAATGGTTTCAATAACACTAGAATCTTGGACTTCCATTTTCTTTATTTGTTAATTGTTACACAACGTTTCGGTTAGTGATGTATCTCCAACCGTTTTCAAGTAATAACTAAAAACTATTCCTAAAAGCTACGACTTATATACTATCCCTTGTTCACCGAAGCTTGACCGACTTTTCACGGTTCAGCAACGGCTGCCAGATGTTCGAAATATCGATGCTAGGCTTGCTAAATACATTTTTTTTTGTTTAAAATTATTGCAGCTTCTTTGAATTTTCTTTTCTTCCAGTGGGTTTCTTTATAAATAGTTTTTGCTTCCGACCATTGTATGCGGTGTTGTTTTGACCAAGCGTGTTCGGCAATCCCTGACTTCGACGTTTCACCTCGTTCCGTATGTTTTTTGTGTTCTTTAACTCTAACTTCAAGTGGTCTCTTTGTTTCCCCGATGTATACCTCACCACATTCACAGGGAATTTGGTAGATACAGTCCTTATTTGAAACATTGTTGTCTGGTCTCGTCTTAGTAAGATACTTCTTAGAGTAGTTTGGGATTTAAACGCCGTTTTAATATTATACTTACTCGCGATTCTGCGAATCTTTTCCGAAGTTCCTTTAATATATTGAATTGTCATAAATATTTGGTCAGTCTGGTCTTGGTTCAAATTAGAGTTTCTTGTCTTATTTTGATGTTTTTCGATTGTTTCCTTTATTAGCCTCTCACTGTATCCGTTTTGCTTAAGATCCCTAGTTATGTTATCCATTTCCTCTTGCAGTGATTCCCTACTGTTACATAGGGTCACTGCACGATTATATAAAGTACGTATAACCCCCTGTGTGGTTTCGTAAGAGTGGTTAGAATTCTGGTGTAAATATTGTCCAGTGTGGGTAGGCTTTCTGTATACCGAGGTTTGAATATGACCATTATTTCGTTTAACTAGAACGTCGAGGAAAGGTATTGCCGAGTTTTGCTCCTTCTCCGTTGTGAATTTAATACAAGGTCGGAGGCAATTAAGATGTTTTAAGAAACCTTCAAGTTCTTCGTCATTACCTGTCCATATAATAAAAGTATCGTCAACATATCTTAGCCAAACTTTTGGTTTAATTAGTGCAGTTTTAATTGCATGTTCCTCAAACCATTCCATATAGATATTTGCTACCACTGGGGAGAGCGATGAACCCATGGGAAGCCCATCGTCCTGCGCGTAGAACTAATCTTTCACCTGAAAATAAGAACTACGGAGGCAAAGCTCCAACAACTCCATCACACCATCCAGCGGCGTCGTAGCTTTAGGCATAGTTTTTAGTTATCACTTGAAAACGGTTGGAGATACATCACTAACCGAAACGTTGTGTAACAATTAACAAATAAAGACAATGGAAGTCCAAGATTCTAGTGTTATTGAAACCATTACATTGTCTAACGCCTTCAAGGAAACGTTGCAAGCCCGGTACGGACCCGGTATCAACGAGCTATTTAGAGGCTACGAGAAGACCTGGATTAAGCTTACCAAAGAAGATGCTCACATTGAATTCCTACGAGAAGCCAGAGATAATAACATCATACCAGTTGGATTTCGCCTAAAGTCGCCAGTACCAGGGGAACGAGCTAAGCGTATTCTCGAAGAAGCTAGCAAATCTCTGCTTCGATCACAGATAAACTACCAGCGATGGAAAAAATCACAGCTGCTGCAAAAGGTTACCCAAAGATATGAAGAAATCAAGGAACATGTACAAGAAGACGACTATAACCCTATTTTCCAGAAGATACAAAGAACATGCGAGAAGGCCAAAGACGATTTACGGAGAAAACACCAGAACAAACTAAACAGACTGTACAGTAAACAACCAACCACTCAGAATGTCAACAAAACGACTATAATTAACGTGTCCTCCCGAACTCTTTCGGAAACAGAAGAATGTCTCTTAGGGAGAGGGCTAAACTTTGCTATAGCCCCAAAACATACACCGACTTTAGAGATGATTAGCAGTGTAGAAACAATACGACTCCAGGGACCAGATGCGGAAGAATTTCGATGGAAAGTTAGATCGGTCTTGGAATCAAAACAAAGTAACTCCACCAATATAAATGAAATTGAGTTAGTAGCTCTTAAAGAGCTTCAAAATGATAAAACTATCAAAATTCTTCCAGCAGACAAAGGGAATGCCACTGTAGTTATGGATGCAATCACTTACGATCAAAAAATAGATGAAGTTCTTCGAAAGGGTAAATACAGATCTCTTGATCAAGATCCCACAGCATCCATAGAGAAAAAAATTTACAGGACTTTAAGGAAATACAAAAACTTTTTGACCGATGAAACAAGAAACACTTTAACTCCACATAACAGTAAACTTCCTCATCTTTATGGACTACCGAAGATACACAAGGACAATACACCCTTAAGGCCCATCACCAGTTCTAGAAACGCACCCACGACTGCACTGGCAAAACACCTCTTAGACCTAATTAAACCACTGGTCGGTAAGTCTCAATCTTTCGTTAAAAACTCTAGTCATTTTGTTGACATTCTCAAAAATGTAGAAATAGGACCAGACGATACTTTTGTTAGTTTTGATGTGGAAAGTCTATACGCAAACGTACCAGTAGAAGAATCGTTAAGCATTATCCGAGCCAAGCTTAAAGAAGATAAAACACTAGTAGAACGCACCACCCTGCCGCTGGATGGAGTGATGGAGTTGTTGGAGCTTTGCCTCCGTAGTTCTTATTTTCAGGTGAAAGATTAGTTCTACGCGCAGGACGATGGGCTTCCCATGGGTTCATCGCTCTCCCCAGTGGTAGCAAATATCTATATGGAATGGTTTGAGGAACATGCAATTAAAACTGCACTAATTAAACCAAAAGTTTGGCTAAGATATGTTGACGATACTTTTATTATATGGACAGGTAATGACGAAGAACTTGAAGGTTTCTTAAAACATCTTAATTGCCTCCGACCTTGTATTAAATTCACAATGGAGAAGGAGCAAAACTCGGCCCTACCTTTCCTCGACGTTCTAGTTAAACGAAATAATGGTCATATTCAAACCTCGGTATACAGAAAGCCTACCCACACTGGACAATATTTACACCAGAATTCTAACCACTCTTACGAAACCAAACAGGGGGTTATACGTACTTTATATAATCGTGCAGTGACCCTATGTAACAGTAGGGAATCACTGCAAGAGGAAATGGATAACATAACTAGGGATCTTAAGCAAAACGGATACAGTGAGAGGCTAATAAAGGAAACAATCGAAAAATATCAAAATAAGACAAGAAACTCTAATTTGAACCGAGACCAGACTGACCAAATATTTATGACAATTCCATATATTAAAGGAACTGCGGAAAAGATTCGCAGAATCGCGAGTAAGTATAATATTAAAACGGCGTTTAAATCCCAAACTACTCTAAGAAGTATTCTTACTAAGACGAGGCCAGACAACAATGTTTCAAATAAGGACTGTATCTACCAAATTCCCTGTGAATGTGGTGAGGTATACATCGGGGAAACAAAGAGACCACTTGAAGTTAGAGTTAAAGAACACAAAAAACATACGGAACGAGGTGAAACGTCGAAGTCAGGAATTGCCGAACACGCTTGGTCAAAAACAACACCGCATACAATGGTCGGAAGCAAAAACTATTTATAAAGAAACCCACTGGAAGAAAAGAAAATTCAAAGAAGCTGCAATAATTTTAAACAACAAAAATGTATTTAGCAAGCCTAGCATCGATATTTCGAACATCTGGCAGCCGTTGCTGAACCGTGAAAAGTCGGTCAAGCTTCGGTGAACAAGGGATAGTATATAAGTCGTAGCTTTTAGGAATAGTTTTTAGTTATCACTTGAAAACGGTTGGAGATACATCACTAACCGGCAACGTTGTGTAACAATTAACAAATAAAGACAATGGAAGTCCAAGATTCTAGTGTTAGAATTATTTTTATTTTAAACAAATATTTTTTTTCTTGCCACTTTAGTTAAAAGTGTATGCAAGTTAAATAATTTTATCTATGATCATCTACACAATCCTTAATTATTCTCAATAAGACAATAATTTATTTTCAAAAGAAAAATCTTGTAAAAAATAAAATTATGTCAATTATTAAGTAGTAATTCGTGTTATCTTAATTTAATTAGATTTATGCTTAATGGAATAATATTCTGTTAAAAGAGAAAAATAATTTTTGTAAATTATTTAGGTAGTTAATTATACCATTGCTTTATTTATATTGCAAAACTATTCGTTTATCTTAGTACATTTGACCTCAGACAACTTTTTTTTTTATTTAGCTACGCCAAGTTTTTTTTCTGTGTATGTAATTTTAGATCTTTATATATGGTAACGATATGCTCCTATATTCATACCCATAAAACCATGTTGAAATCTTTAAACCTAAACACTATCAAACACAGCCAAGAGAGAATAGACAGGTACATCTTCTTAACAGTTTCAATAACCTAAGTTTAAAATAAATAAATTATTAGTGCCTCGTATGGTTAAAAGTGCACAAATATAAAACGATTTAATGTTTTTAATTTTATTAAGAAAAGTATTTATGAGAATTACTGAAATTAAAAAAATGCTCGATCAGGATTTTAATAGCTCTTTTTTTTGGGTGATTCTGTTGCTTGGTTTTTATGTTTATTATAATATTTTTATTATAATATGTTTTTTTTTAAACAAAAATATTTTTTACAAGGCAAATATTCGGATAATTCTTTTGTTTTATATAAAATATATACTCAAGCTTAAGTTATGTCATGCACACACATAATATGTTCTTGTCTCTAGGTGCATTTATTTTTATAAAATTTTTAACCAGACAGTATTTTATCGTCCAAGGTATAAATAGTATTTAAATTATAGTTATTTTAATTAAATAAATAAATGACTTAAAAACAGTTAACAATTTGGAGAAATAAGGACTGATTTTCGTTTAAAATTGTTTCTAAAAGCTCAAGAAGGCACAATCATATTTGTCTAAAAAAAATTGCAAAAAAATATCTACAAAAATGCAATTACTAACTCATGTAATAAAGAAGGTGTTTATAAGAATAATGAAATATTAGAAAAATTAAAGCTTTTAAAAATTAATCATTATTTCACATAATTTAGAAGACTTAAATGTATGTTTATTTCTTGTCTGTACATTGTAATGGGGAAACGTTAATCGGTACCCCTCCGCATCATAAGTAGCTGCCGACAAACTTTTATATCGGCTAAATATCAACTGCAAACCTAAAAGCTGCAAATTTAAGGTTTAGACACCCTTTAGAATGACTATTGCTTATTAAGACACTATAATAAAATAAATATATACAAGTTTAAATTTAAATGGAGCATATCAAAAATTTTAAAATAAAATTTTAACTTGACAAATTTTTAAATTTTTATTTACTATTACCAATATTTAAGAAAGAAGAAAGGTCTAAAATTAGTCTTTTACTAGGCACTGAGAGCCTTAATTCATATGACGAGAGGTTAGAAAAATTAAACGTTACTTATTATCAAGGTAAAATACCAGCTGTCCACAAATTTTTCAATGCCTAATTTATAAAAAAATGTGAGACCAAGAAAACTACGATATTTGCTCAAAAAAGTCGACGAAAAATTCACTTTAATTCAGCAAGAAATTTATTTAAATTTCGCTAAAAAACCGGAACGTCTTCCAGAGTCTATAAAGCGTGAGTCTATCGACTTTACTACACAATTTGAGATTGCTTCTTATCACTTTAAAAGTTAGAAATTATTTACAGTTTTGGGGACACTCGATAATAATTATTGACGAACTATCTTATCAATAATTTTAGATTTAACTTGTTTATCAGCTAATCTTCTATACTTCCATTCACTTATTACTTTTATTATTCACTGCTTCCCGCACATAACTTTAATAATCATCACTTAACATTACCATGGAACTTTACGTAAACCTGTCAAATTAAATTGGACATAAAGAAATACTTGAGTAGCTTTACTTAGCTTAGAAATGTACACCTTGTACAAAACTTTCTAATTTTACTTGATTACAGAGAAAAGATGGGATAGCCAATTTTCTTGTGCTAACACTGAGAAAGTAGCATTAGCTACTATGAAAACTAACATTTCATCAAATTATTTAAATAAAACATTTCGGTAATTTTTCCGATATGCGAGAACAAATTTCAAGAAGTGATTTACTGACAAAACTCAAAAACCTACTGAACTGAATCTTCTGCGCTTCTACCCTTCTTCGCGACCCCCTAACCTTTGGCGTCTTTCAAAGGCCCCGAGCTCTTATTGGATGCGTTATGTAATCACAGAGTTTACGCAAAAATGTCGATGTGTTAGCGTTGCATACCGACGGGGGCTTTCTTTGTTTTGTTATTTTTAGATCGGAAGAGAAATTTTTATAAATGATTTGAATTTATTAAGGCGGGGTTGTCACGAGTAAAAGGGAAATTTACTGTTTAAATTTAGATGTTTATTATTTTATAAAAAATTAGAAGGAATATATTTGCGCACTAATGGATATAGAAAAATAGCTTTTAGGTTGCAAGATGTGTTTCTGCAACACATTGAAACAATAACTAAAGCAATGAATATAGCCTTAAAATTTAAAAGTTCAAGCAATAAAAAGTGTTACTATGATAAATTCACGCCAATCAGGTATGACGTCGTAAACTATTACGTAAAAAAACTCTTGTTTGTGTTTTCCTATTATATATCAAATTTAAATTTTATTTTATTAAGCGTATTAAACATAAACCTGATAAAACCCTTTTCATTTTCAGTGCTGTCTTTGGGAACCCGCGATCAGATGGAAATTGCCCCAATGCTTGGAATTATGGTGGGCATAGTAACTGCCATATTGCTCGTCACTGTCATAATTTTGGGAGCCCTCAAAATCCGCCGGTCTAGGAGAGATGGCTCCCGGGCTTTAAGACCACGTTTCCTTTCTGTAAAGGATAAAGTTACGTTACCACTACGCTCGGAATCCGAGGATCTGTTTGAAAAGGATGATAAAAATCCTGATGTTGTACCCTCAAATAAAGGTAAGAACATGTTTTTTTTTAATTTTTGTTGCAAACAAAAATTTTAATTTAAGGATGTAAAAAAGACTTTACAGAAAGCGCAGACCATTCGCCACAGACAATAAACAATTGTCAAAATTCTTTGACCAAATTTTATTAAGTTAATTTCTTCTAAACTATGCTAATATATACTAATTTTTTTGGTAAATAAACCCGAAATGACAATTTTACAAAAAAAAATTCTATTTCATGTACATTTTTTTTTAAATACATATTTATGTACAATAAATTGTACATTAAATGCATTTTTTTTAATATGTTCAAGTTGTACTTAAACTATTGGCGTTTTAAATAACCCCAAGCTAAGAAAAAATCTGAACACTCCATTATGCTCTTTTTTTACTTTAAGTTGTTATAAGGTTAAACTGCCCGCAATAAGACATACCATCAAATAGACCAACATTAAATTGAAGGATAATAGAACACCATTTTATTTTCAAAATTTAGATACACTAATAGTCCAAAAGCCCTTGATACATGTTCCGTAAGGTGTTTGATTCAGGTTAAAATTTAACAGAGTTACAGGATTAACGAGTAAGTCATCAACTGATTGCCTTACCAATCTGGCTACACCAGGTACCGCGCATACAGGAAATATGTGAAAAAATACTTGCCAAACAAACTGTTTAAGTTAAAAGCCAGCAAAGACCATTTGGTAGTTAGGTTGGTTTGGAATAAAAACCTAAAAAGTCAATTATTTTAGAGGGGGTTAACCACCAACCACTACAAAGTTGAATTTCTAAAAATACAAAAGAAAGATTCTGATTCACAAGCCTACAGAGACCACCTGATTTAGAACGAAAACAAAGAGAGGCAATGACTTTGGAGGGGGTTAATTTTGAACCAAACCACTACAAATTTTACAGTAACATTTTTAATACTAACATTTGTTATAAAAATAAAGAGTATAAATGGAAAATAAATTATTTAGTTCTGGGTAGTTTCGGTTCGTTGTGGTTAGTTTTGATTAGTTTTGATTAGTTCTGGTTAGTTCTGCGCGATACTTCCGAAAACGCCTTCTCTACCATTCGACTGTAACTTTGCACAGGACTTATTTGTAGCATAGTAAACATTTTAATTTTTATTATTGCCACCATTATAAATAAGTACTGTGCAAAATTACAGACAAATCGGAAAGAGGGCGTTTGCGAAAGTATCGTCATTTTTTGCATCCTGACATATTTTTATATAAATGTTATTTTGCTACATATTAATTACTTTGTTACTTTTAAAAATAAAAACAAAAGCATTAAATGTTAACAAAAATATTAAGTATAAAGTTATTCTTTTCACATTTATTTCTTTTAAATCTTTAAAAGAAAGAGAGTAACTGGAAGAGCCTGGAACAGAATTTATTTAATTTAAACACAAACAGACCACAAAACCGTATATCGTACATGCTTCTCAAAATCAACGATAAAATATTAAATCTCGATCTGCAAGGGTTAAAAATTAATGACTATCAGCTGGCAAAGGAAAGAAAGTGGGTCAATTAAATATTACATTGAAAACTTGAGTACAAGCCTTTTGTCGTGTTTGGCACGAACTAAAATGAATGAGGTTTATTTAACAATTTAAAAGTCTACATGACACACTGCAATTATTATTTATTAAAGAATATCTCCATAAAGTCTGTTTTACATATTTCAAATTATTAATCAAAAACTTTACATGTTTTTTACTTGATCAATTAGTTAATCAAGAAATTAAGAAGATTTGATTGTTTTTACAATTTTTGAGTAACTGGTCAACTTATTTTTAATTCTGTATTTTGTCACATTGTTTTCTAAGGTTATAAACTATTTGTGTTTAAAAAAATTGATACTATTAGCCGTTACTACGTGGTAATAATTCATCATGAAAAACACTGATAAATAAAACTACTATGCTTTTTACCACTAAAATATATTTACAATTTTTACAATTGCGACTTACAGTTTCAACTCACAAAGTTATTTTCAAACAAATATTTCTTACAGACTAAAATAATAAAACGAAATAAAGTGAATTTATACCCCTTAGTGGTAATAATACATTTACCACTTAGGGGTATAAGTTCACTTACACACACTCACACACACAAGAAATATTTGAGTTGAAACTGCAGTCACAATTGTAAATATATTTTAGTGGTAAAAAACATAGTAGTTTTATTTATCAGTGTTCTTTATGAAATGTTTGTTTACCCAAATCGGTTCTTAAAGGTTTCAATAATATTGTTTACAAATAAAAGGTTGTAAATTTTGGCATTTAACTCTCAAAAAAAAAAAAAAATTTGGTGACCATGACTAAGACAAAAAGTTACTTACATGCACTAAAAAATTGATGAAAAAGAGAACAAGCTCCAATTTTTTCAAGAATATGCAAGCTACTTGATCAATGAATTGGGAATAATTTTGACCACCTTATACTTGCCAAGTTACTTAAAAAAGTACTTGGTTAAGCAATAATTGATCAATAACTTGTCGGTTGTAAAACTCGCTTAAGTCTTTAAACAAAACGTGCGGCAAGCAATAATATTTTAATATTTAATAATAAATAAACACTCTTTTTTAGTATTTTTATATTTTTTTAACGTTAAGTGTAGTTTAGTTTTATCTTGTTTATTAAAATGCCTTGCAAAAAATTTTTAGTTCAATTTTTACACACATATTTTAAATATAATTGTAATTTAAATGTTGTATCCTTATAATATTTGATTTTTAAAAGCAGTCAAATTTTTATAAGCATAAAAAAGTCTATTTTTTGAACGTTTAAACCGTTCCATTACCACCTGACAGATTGATATGGATACCTGTTCACTTTTTGGTAACAGTGTCATTCAGACAATTGAAAAACCAAGTTTTAAAATTGTTTATATTTTTCACGAATGAGTAAATTAAAAAAAAACAGTATTTATTAAGGGATTGGCTACGCCTTGCAAAATTATATTACAAAAGTAAAGAGAATGCTCTAGAACTACAAAGAAGATTTTTTAAGAAATTCCAGAGGCGGATTTCAATAAATACAATTCTTAGAATTAAAATTTTAATTAAAGAATCCAAAACATTAAAAGATAGGCAGGGAAATATATAAAGACAAAATTTAAGAAATGTAATAATTGTTCAATATTTTACGATAAATACAAGTTCTATTTCGTTTGCAGTACGAGAGACTCTAAAAAAAATTGGTATCAAATCCTATAGTATGCTTTCAATATAGTATCCAACACAGCAGTTGTTTTTCTTTTTTTTTATCTTGGGACAGTCCACGAAGGCTGGTGCCCAAGTACTAACGTACCGTGGGTGTCTTCAGTGTGGTGAGAGGGAGTTTGTTCACACGGGACTTAAATTTTTGGAGATTGGGAGGAGAAGGAAAAACTTCTGCGGGCAGCAGGTTCCATAGTCTTGACACTCTAGGGATGAAGGAACAAAGAAAGCGGGAAGTTCGGGGCCTCTCTAACTGAACTGTAAAAGGATGCATAAAAGTTGAACTACGTGTTGCTCTGTTGGGAGCTGCCAGAGAAGGAATCATACTGACCAACTCCTCCGAGCAGAAGCCGTGAAAATACCTATAGAAGAGCGACAGATCCCCTACAGCTCGACGGTGGGCAAGAAGAGGAAGCCTTTCTGTAAGCGTTGGATTATTAATAAGACGAACGGCTCTTCTTTGAATGGAGTCCAGAATGCTAAGTGTTGTAGGGGACGCCATTCCCCAGATATGAGAACAATATTCTAAAGAGGGCCTGATTTGGGATACATACAGAGTGTACAGATTGGAAGAAGAGAAATATTTTTTGGCTCGGAAAAGGAATCCAATCCTTTTTGAAGCTACCGAAGCTATGGATGAAATGTGTTTGTGCCAGTTGAGGTTATTCTCAAAAGTAACGCCGACTAGATTAAACGACTTTTTGTTCTGCAGAACTTGGCCGCTCATATGTAAAGGATGAGCACTTCAATTTTTTCGCGACAGCAAAGACTTGTTTTGAGGCATTAAACTGAACAAGATTTTTGGCGCCCCAATCCAAGTTAAGTTTGAGGGCTTGTGAAAGAGATATCTGCATTGACCTGCGCTTGTTTTCGAAATCAGAATTACAGTGGCTTAAGAAATTGAATACTAGAGTGGAGGGTACTATCGTCAGCAAAAATATGAATGGGATTGATTGTGGAAGAGAGAAGATCGTTAATGTGTAGAAGAGACAGCGTGGGAGCCAGCACTGAACCCTGGGGCACCCCAGCATTAATTTGACGATTGCTGGTATGCCATCCAGCCCAGACGATTTTTTAGTATTAAGAGAAGAAAGAATACGCTTGATCTGTTTGACTTTAAAAATTATATCGGACATTTTATGAGAAACAGGGACAACTGTTGGAAGAGGAAGATTAATAGGAGGATCAAGCGTAGAATTTGCAGCAAATTGTTTGGCAAATAGTTCGGCTTTTCCTTTGGAGGTAGAGACAATTTCATCTTCAGAGATTAGGGGTGGAAAAGAATTTGTGCAAAAGTTCTGACTAATATTTTTGGCAAAGGACCAGAAAGCTTTACTGCCATTTGAGCAAGAGAGAACTTTATCTTTTATTCTATTGTTAAAACGGTCTTTTGCTTCTGGGATGGTTTGATTATACTGATTTCTCGCTTCGATGCTAGCCTGTCGATTTTCGGGACTGGGGTTTTGAAGAAACCTTTTGTGGGCTTGAATTTTTAAAAGTCTGGCTTTGTCACAGGATTTAGAAAACCACGGTTTGTGATTTGAAGTTATGGGGTTCTTTTTAGTGTGGGGAATATAGGTCTCAATGCCTAGTTGAATTGTTTCCGTAATTTGTTTACATATTTCGGAAGGATCGAAAGTAGAAAAGCAGGTAGGATCCCAAGGGTAGCTGGCAAAGAAATCTCTCAGACCATCCCAGTCGGCCGAATTGTAGTGCCAGACGGTTCGTAGCGGCATGTTTTCAGTTGCCTCAAAATGAGTGGAGTATGATACGCTGACCAAACCATGGTCAGAGCGACCAAGGGGAGCAGTTACTGATGCTTGATAGAGTTCGGGGGTGGAAGTAAGAAAGAGATCTAGGGGGTTAGGATTATGGGTGGGAACCCTAGGAAAGTAGGTAGGTTCCATAATTAGATTGGTGAGCGAGTTGCTGATTGCGAAATTTTCTGCTGTTCTGCCTTGTGTATCAGTTTTTGTGGAGCCTATCCAATCCTTATTATGAACATTAAAATACCCGAGGACGATTACTTCGGCCAATGGAAACTGGGAAATAATATTGTCGATCTTTATTGAAAGAAAATTTAAGAACTCGTTGTGGGAATTGTCAGACGGGGACCGGTATATACAGCAGATGAATTTGGTAGAAGATCTATAAGTAAGTTTAAGCCAAAGAATATCAGGACTACCCTATTCGAGGTTAGAAACCCTAGCACAAGCCAGGTCGTTGCGAACGTAAGCACAATCGCCGCCATGGGGTCGAAAAGATGAAATGAGTTCATAACCTGGGAAAAGGAGGTGGTTGGTTGCTGTTTTGGGACTTATTTGGGTTTCGTTAAGAAATAGTATTTGGGGTTTGGAGGATTGAAGATAATGGTGAACAGAGTTTACGTTGGAGTTAAGCCCACATATATTTGTGAAGGATATTAGACTTTTCGATGGTGGCCCCCCAAATGTACCCCTCGCCCGGAGAACCGAATGGAGGGTTATTTTACCTCCGGATAACTTTACGCTCGGGTGTGCCATCATCATTATTTCCAAAAAGATGATGGTATTAAAAGTTATTCTTACTGCGGTTTCGGTTTCAAATGGACCTTGGAAAAATGAAATAATACATCTCCATTCCTGAGAAGGTTGTAAACCAACCCCCATGGACTATGTGGGGGTGCAATCATCCCCTCAAATATATAAAATTATATGCAACTTTTAAAATGGCAAGAAACAGGTTTTACAGGAAATGTCCAATAAGAAATAAATATATATGATAATAAACCACCCTTATTAATAGAAAAAATTGAATAAAACAGCATGCTTTTTTAAAAAAAAGTCTTAAGCTTTGTCTCAACGCTGTTTTGTAGAGCTTAAGAAGTGGCCATGAGAAAGTGTTTCTTGTTTTTTCATATCTCTTTAAATAACGTTAGAAAAAAATAAAAACGAAATCAGCAAATTTCGGTTTTTTCCGGATATCTCCGGAAGTACTCGGAATTTTACAACTTTCTAATCGGCATGTTGTTAGGTACCTAAATGCGCAACTTTGCCATAATTTAACCGACTTCGTATCTCTTACGGTTTTCGAGATCCCCATGCATGCACTCGAATCTGTGGCACCCTGTATATAGAATCATATACAACTTTAAAAATCGGAACAATACTTGTATATTCATATGTTTCAATACATGTCTAATACGAAATAAATGTATAACTATTTTACGTAGTTATACAGTAAGTCACGTTCATATTATATTTAAGATATTCTTAAACATTTAAATATTTTTTTAACCATGTTTGTACATCATTTTCTACATTTAAGGGGATGCATGTCCCCCTTGTAGGGGTGGTTTAGTTAAAAGTGAACTCGAAAAATCTAAGAATAGCTGTTTTATACACTTGAATTAAAAAATACGAAGCTTAAACCTTTTTTGAATAAGTTAACATTTTATTTAATTTTCCTGATAATCGGGGTGTCTTTACCCTTCATTTATGGGGTGGTCTATTATTAAAACTTACTCTAAATTGTGGTTTTATGTTAATTAATATCATATTTAAGATCACCTAAAACATATAAATATTTTTTTTACAATTTTTTTTTGTATATGATTTTCTACATTTTGGGGAATAAATATATCCCCTTACAGAGGTGGTTTTGGCAAAAAGTGAACTCAAAAAGTCTAAGTACACCTGTTTTATATAGTTGGATCAAAAAAAAAAATTGAAAGCTAAGACTTAAAAAAAAAGCTAGCATTAAATTAATTTTTTCTATTAATAAGGGTGGTTTCCCCTTAGAAAAGGATGGTTGATTCTCATATACATTTATTAATTATTTCTTATTAAACATGTTAAATCTGATTTTTTTTATTGCAATCCTTAAAATTGCATTATGATTTTATATATTTTAAGAGATGATTGCACCCCACATAGTCCATGGTTGGTTTACAACCTTCTCAGGAATGGAAATGTATTATTTCATTTTTTCAAGGTTCATTCGAAACAAAAATAGCAATGAGAATAACTTTTAATACCACTGCTATTTTTTCAATTCTTTAGATTTTTGCAAATTTCTAACCCCTAAATAGGGGCGATTTGCAAAAAACGAAAAGCAATACTCATTATCATTTTTTGCGGCAAGTGATTTGGTATAAAATACATACTTGTATGTCTTTTTCTCACCTCTCTGTGATTTGTGAAAAAACAGGCAGTTTTTGAGCGATTTTTGCGGTCACTCTTTAATTTGTAGTTTTTTATATGACGTACCTGTTTTATATTAATCAGTTTATCAACGACAGAAATATTAACAAAGAACTACCATTTGTTACTAATTTGTCAAAAAAGTAAACAAAAACCTCATTTTTTAGTTGTCTCAATGACAATACCGGCAAAGAATAAACAGGTATCAGAATCATCCTGTTAAGTATTCATGGCATGGTAGACAAACTTTTTGTTTTAATTTTAACATTTGAAAACTAGACGTTTTTAAACATTATATCATTTTAGGTTAGAAGATATATGAGGAATCGGCAATTACATAAGTAGTAGTAGTTAAGTGTGTAAAATGTGAGGACCGACAACTATGTTTGGATTCTAATACCTAAGACCCCAAATAGAAAAAACGTGTCTTGCCGGTGGCTGCCGTGGTACCTTTAGCTTTAGACTTAGCACAGGATCAGTCTCAGTACCGATCTTTTGCAATTAAAGGTTCTGTTGTTATCACTAAAAATAAAGAAGTAATGAAAAAATAGTTACTTCTGTATTGTTTTCAAGACAGCATTTATTTGACCTCTTTTCTATATCCTAAAGTACATTCTCACCTTACAGATGACATTAAAACTCACAATCTATAGACATAATCATGGATTAATATAAACAAAAAAAGTGTCAAAAAAATGCTTGTAGCTCATTTAAGAATGGAAAAATACTTTAAACAAGAAACTGCAATAAGTAACAATCTTTTAACATTTTAAAAAATGTTTTATGGTGGCTTATCTACGAGCATATATTTGGAAAAATGCTTATCAATAACGATATTAGCCCAATGATTACTGTTCATTTGACTACAAAAGCATTATGATATCTTACGTCCAAAACAAAATGACTAAGACGTCTTTTAAATGTATGTCAGTTTTTTTAACAATATCTTGCAGCTACAAAAAGTCGGGCTTATTTTATATTTCATTTCATTAATAATGACTTGAGTTAGCTGCTTTTTGCGTATTTTTTTATTATTTAATCTTTTTTTGTATATTTAATTTTGCTTTTAAATCCTTAAATAATCCATTATCATTTTTCTCATTACAATAGACTATAATTTAATACCCTTATTCAATATTAATATAATTTCATAGCATGTCCTTCATCGATTTTTGTAACAAATGTCAGTAAAAAAATGGACTAAAAAATTAACCAGTAAGATACTAATTAATAATCGCTAAGCTTTTTTAAACTAAAATCCATAGATAAAATTTGGTCCTTACAGTTTGCATACTCACTCTCTTCTAGAGTCTGGTAAACGTCTTGATTATGTCATTCAGGAATTTACAACTACTACTGTAAGGTTTTTTTTCTTTAATAAAGATCGTCATTGTTTTTCCTTACCTTATAAATTCTACTTTTACCCAATATGGATTTTTTACTTAATTTACGCAACCCAAAGGTTTAAATATTTTGTATAAAAATATTGTCAGCTTTATGTACTGTAACATGTTATTTGGTTTTTGAATCCGATACGAAATAATAGGTATATATATTTTTTAATTTTAGATTCTGATTACCAGCTGGGATCCGCAGCTCAAACGCCGGGTTTAAATAATTCAGTGATTTCGGTTGCCGAAAACCCGAATGATTTTGGCAGAGCAGCTTTACCACCTGCTTCTTCACCTTCAGCGATGCAAAACGTTACGCCTCTAGCAGAAGCGTATTTGGCTCGAAATAGAAATTTTACTTCACCTAATGTAAGTTATTAAAAGTTTTTAATGGATGTTTTAAACCAAACCAAAATATCATTAGCAAGGAACAGTTAGGCTATAAAATATGTGTAAATGCTTTGAATAGTTAAGAAATTCTACACTTAAAGTCGAAAAAAATCAAAATAAAAAAAACAAACAGCAATAACACATTAAAAATAATTGTATAACTTACATCTCCTTACTTGGTAAAACTTAGAAAAAACATAAGACTAGAAAGAAAAAAATTCAAAATTAGATCGTTTTATGGTATTTATGGATCGCATAGCTTTAAAATGTACCGGTATAATTTTCATGTTATTTTTTTGGTATTTTTTTTTACTGAAAGATAACCAAATTTTCATAGGTTAGGAATTTATACAATATATACATTGGGCATATTTTTATTTTTATAGGTAATATGAATAATAAAATTAAGTTTTTAATTTTTTTTTGGCCACGGTTATTAACTTTTGGATTTATTTATATTATTTTTTATAAACTTTAATGCAGCATGTCGTTTAATCAAGTATTTTATTTTAAGATATATTAGTGCTATTCTTGGGTAGATATTACATTAGGTCATAATTTACCACGTACAGGTAGCTGCATAACGGGTCTTACTTGCCCCCTTTAATATTTTTATTTACAAATTTTTAGTTGCAAAATATGATTCCTTTAAATTCTGGTAGGTTTCTTCTTGTACCATGTTTGTTCCCATCACGAATTTTTAACCGCACACTTTGCAGAGAGAGTTTGTAATAATCTTGCGTATCTTTTAACTGCGTTGTTAATGAAAATTGGTCCAATTGATTTTTTGGAGCTGTTTAAACATGTTTTTATTAGTAGAGGTTCAGTTATAAATGGGTTAAACTAGCGGATATTATCCACATTTTCTTAAGCATAAAAATTTATGTTAGGTACCCTAAAAATCAGTTCTCTAAACATAAAAATTCTTTTAACATTGCGAGAAGAAAATTTAAAAAAATATCCCGTCCTATCCCGTCATAAAACAGTCAGTATTATGGGTCCACGCTATATAACATCATAAACACCCGCCACACCCGAGGATTCCGTCCAATTAAAATACCCGTAATTTTAATGTAAATAAGCAAAAAGCATACTTCTAACGACGTATTTTTTTTTTTTTAATTCATTATGAGCCATATTATTAAAAAACTTTTTTTTATTTTTAAATTATAGAACAAGGCTTAAGACCTTCTATATCAATATAATATTGCAGTTGAATAAAAATAGTAATTCCTTACTTCTTAATACTACTACTACTTAATTTTAGATTTCGCTCAGCGCCGCCTGACCTGATATTGCAAAACTACCTAGTCGAAACTCACAAACCCGTAAACTAATGGTGGGCCTTTTTTTCTTTTGTTAAAAGGTGTCTGTTTTGCGTGCTCTCGGTTACCGTTCATCACTTGTGTCTTGGCTTACAGCGGATGTAATCATTCCCAATAAGGGTAAAACAGGTAGTCGTCTTGGCCACATCCAAGGCCATTCTTTTAAAATCTCAAAATCTCTGTAATTTTAATGCAATTAGCAAAAGGCATACATATATAAAAAATATATATATATATATATATATATATATATATTTTTATAATATATATATATATATATATATATATATATATATATATATAAAATATATATATATATATATATATATATATATATATATATATATATATATATATATATATATATATATATATATATATATATATATATAAAACCCCAAATTCTTGGGGATTGGTCTAGGCTGAATTTATTTTTCCTTTTTCAAGGCTACAATATAAAGAAAAAATCTTTTACAATCAAAAATTAATCTACAATTGCAACTTATTGTTTTAAAAACGGTAATATTTAACAATAAAAACTTACGTGCAAAGTGAGTTTTCTTAAGGCTAGAGTCATTATAAGAAACATAATCAATTTATCGTTTTACATCTTAGTGTTCATAATTTTTGAATTTAAATTTTTTTAACAATTATACATTTTAGTGTTTTCTAGAAAATCTTGAGAAATACTGTTAAGTTAATACATATCGAAATCAATATCAGTAGTGGTATTATCAGGACAACATTCCTTTGTAAGGTTTTTTTCTTTTTTGTTCTTTAGTCGAAAAATATGTATACAGTGTGAATGTCGGAAATTTTACAGAAAATTCTTTAAAAAAAAATTATTTAGGATTTTTCTTTCTTTATATTTTATTATACAATTATTATAAAAAAATATAAGGATGGATACAAAAATTTTTTCACTAAATTAATTATCGTTTTGTTTTAAGTTTTCTAAGAGGCTGGAATAAATTATGCTCAGATCGTCAATCTCTTTTCTATTATTTATGCAACAACTATCCAGGAAAATCTCCACCATTTCTAAAAACTGTCTTTTGTTTTTGTTCTTTTCTGTATTAAGTACCTTTGCATTAGCAAAATCTATGTTATGATTGGTCATAAGGACATGTTCTGATAGGGTACATGTTTTTTTATTGAGTCTGCAATCGCTCTTATGTCTGGTAATGTAATGCGTTGCTGTAAAACAGTGGAAGTTTGTCCTATATAGTTACTGTTGCATTCTATGCATTGAAGAGAGTAAACAACATTTGATTTTTTTAAATCACTATCTGTATCTTTTAGCCTGGAAAAAGTGTTTCCAATTTTTAAAATTTGTTTTCTACTTATTTTAAGGCCTGTATGTTTAGTTAAAATTTTTGTTATTTTGTGAAAAGTTTCACCGCAATATGGTAGTGAAAAATAATAAGAAGGTTGATTGTCAGTTGATGAGGCACTAATATTTCGAGAAATGTTAGTTGGTTGGTTATTATTGGATAAAAAAGATGAGCTTTCTAGAGAAATAGCCAAACTGTGTTCATTGTTCGGAAGATTGTTGACTTCTATTGTTCTATTGTTATTATTTAAATTATTAGTATTTATAGAATTATGTAAAAATTTATTAAGTAAGAATTTTGGATAGCCATTGTCTAATAAGATAGAGTAGAGTTTTTTTTATGTTTTTATTATATATGATGGATGACAAATTTTTGTATTCTGTTTTTAATGCTAGAATAAGATTGATTTTCATTTTTTTTTGTGTGGTATGAATGATAATTCATATATCTAGCAGAGTATGTTGGTTTTTGATACCAGTCTACCTTTATTACATTGTTTTCTGTCCTTACTAGTTTAGTGTCTAAAAAGGGGATACTGTTGTTTGATTCACGTTCTATAGTGAACTGAATCTTGTTGTTATAGCTGTTGAATATGTTTAGTATTTCTTCAACGCCATTGGTAGGAACAGAAGTTACAATGTCGTCGACATATTTTTTTAAAAAAGGCAGCTGGAAACTTAATTTTGGGATACATTCTTTAAGTAAAAAAAGAGTTTTACTTCAGCCCTAGACCGAATCCCCAAGAATTTGGAATCTTTGTATTCAACTAGTCGGTCAAGACTACCCCTTCACTATATATATATATATATATATATATATATATATATATATATATATATATATATATATATATATATATATATATATATATATATATATATATATATATATATATATATATATATATATATATATATATATATATATATATATATATATATATATATATATATATATATATATATATATATATATATATATATATATATATATATATATATATATATATATATATATATATATATATATAATATATATATATATATATATATATATATATATATATAAAATATATATATATATTATATATATATATAAATATATATATATATATATATATAAAATATATATATATAAAATATTTTATATATATATATATATATATATATATATATATATATATATATATATATATATATATATATAAAAATTTTTCGTTTTTCAACAATATTAAAAATTAACACTAGCCGAAAGTGCCGATCCTACACTTTTAATTTTTTTAATGTTTCTCTTTTAGTATATCCTATTACACGGTATCGGATCCTATGAGATAGAAATTTCAAACTAATTAATTTTAATTAATGTTAAAAGCATACTTTTTGGAAAGACGGAAAAATACCTTTAAAATTTATTGTTAGGTAAAAGGTTATCTTAAAACACTCCGTGAAAATTAATTAAGACCAGAAAGAGATCTGTATACTTAAAAAACCGTTCAGAAAATAATTTCCTCTTTTGTTTATAATTAGAGAAAAGTTGCATTTAATGAGAATATAAATTATAGAAACTTTGGGTGAGATACAAAAAAGCTAAGTCACGATATCGCTTTAACAAAGTTACTTAAAGTTTTATTAATTAGTTACCTAATTAGAAAACTTGTAAATAAGGTAAAATAAATGAGCGTGATATGACTTTCATTTAAAACGCCCTATATTACTGTTATGCTTCAATAGAGATAAACCGAAAAATAGAAATGGTCAGAAAGGGAATTATCAAAACAACATTTAACCTAAATAGTAAATATGTTCTATCGTTTTAGTATGTTTTGTTGAGATTACTCGCCTTGAAATTTTTTTAAATTTGGGACCACTTTGGTTCTGGTCCCGGGGTATAGCGAACTGAGCGTGCTCAGCCCTATTGACTCCTACAGAACGCCCGGAACAGAAAAAAGAAAAACCCTTTAAAAACCCAAAACAATCAGAAGGGCAGTTCACGTTTCAGTGGTAAGTCGGCCACCGTTGTTAAGAAAAAAAAACAACAGAATAGAAACTAACTAACTAACCACAACTAATTTTTTAAAAATTTTGATTTAAAAATTTAGATAATTCTGAAAGCTTTTCTAATTTTTATGACTTTTCGTTATAAATGATTTACTCGTTTGTTTGACTGGTATATTTTTAATAAGACAAAAGGATGGTATGGTATGATAATTGATTTTAGGTTTACCTGAAATTACTTCAGCATCAAGCATAGGTAACCAAATATTATTTAAATTAACACATACTGATGCTAACATTTATTTTTATTTAATATTATAAATGCACTTTTTTAATTTCTTTTTTGAACAAGTTTTTTTAGCTAAAATACTACAAGCAGTCTAGTTTATTATGTAGTTGTTAGCAAATCCGCATTAACAGATTTTCTATGCTCTTTCATGCGTTTGGAAGTTTTACCTATATAAAATTTATAACATAACGATATAAAACAAAACTTATTAACCACTACAGAGCTAAAAAAGTACGTTTCCCCTGGGGAGGGGAAAAAAATTTTTTATTTGGGTATTTATTTTTTTAAAATTTTATTTAAAAAAAAAATTTTACCAAGTAAGTATTTTTTTTAAATTTTTTAAAATAATTTTTAATTCATTGTAAATTATATTTTCCTTATATTTAAACTTTTGGAAAAAAATATGATAAAAAATAATTATTAAGTTTAAGGTTACAAAGTGGTAAAATATTTGACCTTCGACCAACTTTAAATTCCAATTCCAATTCCATAATGCTTTATTTATAATAATATACATTACAATTTCAACATAAAACTACTTTGTTTTGCTTGTATTTTTAACAGGTTCTACGATCGCTAAATAAAAATTTTAAAAACAGGTTTTTGGGCTTTAATCCAGGCAATTAAAAATTGCTAAAAAAATAACCAGTTGATAGAGATTTAGTTAAAACACTTTTTATTTTTTTAGAAATGGATTTCAAAGAGTTTAAAATTTAATGGGGTTTTACCGTTGTGTTTGTACATCCGAGTATAAAATGCAAATTTACGATATTGAAAATTTATGAAGTAAAGATAAACTCACCCAGAGATTCGCTCAAAAACAATACTATAGTTTTTAATAAAGTGAGTATATTGTAATTTTGGGTATTCTTCGTATGTCTTTTTATAAATTGTTGGGAATTTTTCGCAGCAACTAATGGCAAATTTTACTTGCTGCTTCATTTCATTTAGTACAAGTTAAGTTTGCTTTTTTTTTATTTTTGCTTAAAAAACCAAAAAGGTAACATATTTTGGGATTTTTAATAACACCACATATAATTGATTCTTGAATAACATAAAATTATTAACTTTATTTTATTTCATTTAAATATGTGACTTAGGTTTAACACCAATTACAACATTTATAAAAAACTAACATACCGAAAAAAAAAATTCTGCATAAAGTCAAATTGTTGGATAGTTAAATCATTTCGGTCATGTAAAACTTAAACTTTTAGTGCACAGTTATTTTATGCCCTTAATACAAAAATTTCTATTTTAACACTAACATATTATATAATATCCTAATATTAATAGAAATAAATAATTGAGTATGTACATTTGCAATATCTAACTGTATACCAAATGTACAAAAAAAAATTAAATGTCTCACTCCGCACAAATGTGACCTCTAATTATGATGCTATATATATATATATATATATATATATATATATATATATATATATATATATATATATATATTTTTTTTTTAAAAAAAAAGGGGTTTTGGGGTTTCAAAAGTATTTTTTTTAATAACATATTAAATTTTTCTTTGCCGCAATTTAACAAAAATGGCTTTCTTACTTTTCTAATTTGAAATATTTTGCGACCTTCTTCCAAATAGTGACAACTTTCTTCTAATTAAGAACCCCATGGCATCGACTTATAGCTGCTTTTTTTTTTTTGTAGGGAGATTTGTATTAAAAATTATTATATTTATTATATTTAAAAAGGGTTTTTTAAACGTATTCCAAATTGTTTTTGAACATCAAGTTTTCCATTAGTAAGTCTTTTAATAATTAAACTTTATTGATAACAGATAATAAAGTTGAGTTATATTTTGTGCCTTCCAAAAACAAAAAAATGTTTTTACGATAAATTAATTTATTAAAATGAATTAAAGATTTTAAAATAAATTACATATCAAATTTAATTTTTTTAATGCCTATGCAAATTCGTGCAAAGTTTCTTGAAGTTAATTTGAATTAATTTCATACTACCGGAACTTCTGTTTTTGAGCTTATGCCGGGATTGCGGTATTTTACATACAATTTTGATGTCTGATTATCATTCTGGAGTTAAAATGATAGCGAGTAAGTTTAATTCAACTAAAAACAATTAACAATTAAATTAAATTCCTTTAGATATTACTGTTTTGTAGTAAATCTTATTTTAACGTAAAAGAAATATTTTCCATTTTTAATTTATTATTATTAAAAATAATTTGTTTTAAAGTTAATTTAACATATTTGCATAATATTCAGGCATATTGCCAGATTTAGCAGTAACTTAGCGTATAAAAAATTATCTCTATCTTCCCAAACATAAAAATTTTCTTTAATAATCTTTTTACTACATCTTAAACCAACACCATAAACTAGACATTATTATAATATTTAATTTTTTTGTTTTAATTTGCTTTTGGGGGAAGGCTTACTTAAAATTCTGTTTTAGAACCTTTAGTCGATGCTTAAGAAAAACTAAATATCGTTGATCTACATCTGCCCTAACTTTATATGCTATAGTCTAAATTTTAAAAACAGGTTTTTGGGCTTTAATCCAGTCAATTAAAAATTGCTAAAAAAATAACCAGTTGCCGATTGGATCAGTAAAAACTGCAGATAGAGATTTAGTTAAAACACTGTTTATTTTTTTAGAAATGGATTTTAAATAGTTTAAAATTTAATAAGGTTTTTACCGCTGTCTTTGTACATCCAAGTATAAAATGCAACTTTACGATATTGAAAATTTATGAAGTAAAGATAAACTCACCCAGAGATTTGCTCAAAAACAATACTCTAGTTTTTATAAAAGGGAGTATATTGTAATTTTGGGCATTCTTTGTATGTCTTTTTATAAATCGTTGGTAATTTTTCGCAGCAACTAATGGCAAATTTTACTTGCTGCTTCATTTCATTTGGTACCATATTTTAGCATTTCTAATAACACCACATATAATTGCTCTTGAATAACATAAAATTATTAACATATATTATTTTATTTAAATATTTGACTTAGGTTTAACAACAATAATAACATTTTCATACAAAACTAACATGCCGAAAAAAAATACTGCATAAAGTCAAATTGTTGGATAATTAAATCATTTCGGTCATGTAAAACTTAAACTTTTAGTGCAAAGTTATTTTATGCCCTTAGTACAAAAATTTCTATTTTAATACTAACATAACATAAAATCCTAATATTAATGGAAATAAATAATTGAGTATGTACAGGAACTTTAATTATATTTACGTGGCTTCTGAGGCCTTTATTTTTGAAGACAGAAAAAAATGTTTTATATAAAAATTGTAGTATTTTTTCCATATTAGCTTTAAATTATCAGTAAAAAAATATTGCAATAAAAAAATGGAAAAAAATAGGCAACCTCAATTTTTTAAAAGAAACACCCTTTTAATTTTTTATTAAATTAAAAAAATTTTTTTTTTTTTAAATATATATACAAATGATATTTGGAAACCATTTTTTGGGTATTTTAGGTTAAATTTTTTTCAAAAATGTTTATTTTTTGAAAAACAATTTCTTTTTAAATGGGGGAAGGGGGTTTCGGAAATAATTTTATTTTTAAAACTTCCTCTAAATGAAAAGATTGGGCGGGAAAAGTTTTTTTAAAAAGATTCTGAAAAAATAATTTAAGATAACCCATTTTTTTTAAAATTTAAGTAAAATAAAAAATTTTAAATTTAATGTTTTTTTTTTAGTTCAGATGCCGCATCCGAGATTGATATTTCAGTATTTTATAAAGTTATTAAAAGTAGTTATGCTAGTCCCCAAAGAAGAAGTAAATAATTATCCTGAAAAAAGAGGATATCCCCAAAATTTGTTTTCATTTCGTGCTGCAGTGCTTTTCTTCATTTTAAAGGTTTTTTTTCTAAAAAAATTTTTAACTGTGTATTTATTAGTATCTATAGATGGTACCGTTGTTAAGGATATAATAAGTAATATTCCTTTGCACTGTCGTCACGTTATTATTTTTCCCCAAAAAAGGAAAAAAGCGTTTTTTTTTTCTTCTGCCCCCTCAAAAAAAATTTTTTTCAATATCAATACGTCAAATTTTTTAAAACAATTTTATTGTTTTCTGCTTTCGTGAATAATATGATTTTTTTTTTAAATTTTTTATATTTTTAGCTTAAATATCTCAAAAAAAAGGGTTTTATATGCTATAGTCTAAAGAAAAAATAAACGCAACATTTACTTACAGTTCTAACCAACACTACAACAAAATGATACAGATAGATTGCCAAAAAAAATTAAAAAAAAAACAGCTTTTCTCTTAACTAAATAACCTAAACCAAACTAATTTAGATTACTAGAAAAAAAAAAAATTCTTAGTTTACAACGTTTTGCTTCTGTATGCTATAACGAACAAAAAATTACATTAGGCAAATAATTTAGATGGACTGTAAAAAAACCCAAATATTAACACGTGCTTTTTTTAACTATCAATTAAAAAAGGTTAAGACCACTAAAATTCAAAAAGGTTAGGGCCAAAAAAGAACAACAGACGAAAAAAGGGGTTTGGGGGGAAAAATATAACCTAAGGTTTTTAGATGTAGAAGAAGATCTTTCAAATCTAAAAACCTGGGGGGGAAAAAAAAACATAAAAGTGCTTCTTGCTAGTGCCTTAGATGTATTATGTATTTTCTTTTTTATTTATATTTTTTTAAAGTAAGAATATTACCTAGAATAAAGTTTAAAGAAATGGCCGCTTGTAAATTATAATACAAATGGTATACAGTGTGTCCCAGAAGTAATGGGATACAGAGCAACAGCAGATTCCTTATGTCGAAATAATGCAATTAACGTAAACTTGAATTATTTCAAAGTGATAATAACTAAGATCCAGGGTGTCAAACTTTTAATTTTGTTTTCGTTTTTTCGTAATAATTTCCGAACTAAATAACATAGCGGTACAAAATTGAGGATTTGGGGGTTCTTTGTGGCGATAAATTCAGGTTCCTCTATACTTTTGATGTTGCTGGTAGAGGGCGCCAGCTACGGCCTACCTCACTTGTTTTAAAACGCATAACGTTTTTTAAGCTTAGTATATTAACCTGCTTATTAAAAAAGAAGTTACTATAATTTTTTTGCGTCAAAAATGTATATTGGCTTTTGTTTAAGCCCTTATATTTATATCAAAAAATAATTTCCTCGTTATTTCGGTAGATTTAAAAAATAGGCGAACCAGTAAGTTAGTTTTCTCAAGACGCCTTAGAAGAAATGCCTAAGACCTTGCCAAAAAATCTTAGGTTTTATTCCCAGAAAATGTATTTATTTATGAAGTATCTAATGTTTTGCATGTTATTAATTTGCGTGCTGATTTTAAAATATAAAACAAAAACAGTATTACAAGAAATTAGAATTATTTTTCTGTTTTGCGGTTTATTCCGCCCAGTCATGCATAAAACATATCTTATTGAGAAATAAAAGTCCCAACATCCAAGTGTATAATTTGGTCTATCTTCATTTTTATTTATACACAGCAGTATAATAAGAAAATTTTAATTTTCTCACGAATTTATTAATTTATTTTTGTTTTCATATAAATTAAAATGTTAAATATATTTAGCTTCTTTAAAGGTTATTTTGGCTTCAATGGTACATCATACATCATCATGTATAGTACAGTGGATGGGGAGAAAAAAGCTGTTTGACCTCCGGATTTTTTTGTACAGTTTCAATTTTTATGGAAATTTGGAATTAAGTTGACTTTACCCTCTAGATCAAAATTTATATATGCTTAGGGTGTGCTTTTTATTTTTAGGGAGTAAAAACCACCCTTATTCTAAAAATTTAAAACCATGAAATAGACCTTTAAATTAAAATCAAAACTAAATATGTAGAATAAATCTATTTTTTATGTTGTGTTATATCTAACATTATATTTTAACGTTTCAACCCTTAAAAATTACCCTTAATAACGAAAACAATAAAAAAAAAATTCATTTTAAAATTATTTAATAACGCTTTATTGTAGAAAAAAAATTAACAGTTTACGGTATAATACATATTTAACTACCATAACTCAACCTTTAAATAACCACCTCTTATGAGATTTCCAAAAAAAAATTTTTTTGACAAATTAGAATGATTTGATGATAAATAATTATTGTCCCGGAAATGAAGCTAAACAATTCCAAAACCCTCGCAATTTTTGTGTCCTGCATGGTTTGTATAAAGATTTTTGGCGCTTTAACCCTCTACTTTAAGTTCTATTTCATGGTGATTAGGTTTTGTTTTTTAAGGGTGAAAACTAAATTTCCCAAAATTTTCAAAACTTATGGAATAACATTTTAAACCTTAAGATGGGTAAAATTTGGTTTGGATTAGTTAATTAATGATTGTTTTATGCGTTAGAATACAATTTTAAAATATTTCAACCCTTAAAAATCAACCCTTGCTAGAGCTTCAATTAAAAAAAATATATATTACTCTAAAAATGATTAATTAACCATAGTGATTTATTTCAGAATGCTGTTGCTTAAAATATGTACTAATTTCATTTCGCAACATTTCGACCCTTATAAATCAACCCTTATTATAGCTTAATAAAAAAAATATTATTCCCTAAAAAAATTAGTAGCTTGACAGATTTAATAATTAAGAATATTACTGCCTGAAATATTATCAATTTCATTCTTTTGCAAATTTTCAATCCTTAAAAACCACCCCTTACAACATTGCAATTCTTATAAACCAATATAATAGATTTTAAATTGAAAAAAAAAAATAAATTGCATAAAAAATTATACCGGTAATATAAAGTATACCGGTTTTTAAATATTTGCTCCAAGGGGCTATTCGACTTTTTTCAAAAAAAAGTTGATTGGTTTTTTTTTTTTAAAAAGCCCCTTTGTTTTAATGATAAAAGTTTGTTTAAAAATAATTTTTAGGGTTTTTAAGGGCTATAAGGACATGAAATAAACCTTTAATCCCTTGTTTTAAATGGGATGAGTATAAAGGGAGGGAAAAAGGTTGCTCCCAAATAGAGGCTTTTTTAAAAGGCCATATTTTCCAAATATTTAATGTACAGAAAAATATATTAAAAAAAAGTCTTTCTATTAATAAAGCTGTAATTCGGATTGCTTTTTTCGTAACTAGTATTGTTGGGTTATTTTAAAGAAAATGGCTATTTTTGAAATTGCGGAAAATCTTTTTCACTTTGCTTTCCAATTTTTTAAATTGCGTTTTAATTTGGATAAACTTCTAGAATGTATTAATAATAATATATGAATCGCAGAATAAGATGTATCAATTAAGAGGGAAAATTGTTTTTTATCTTTTGTAGAAAAAGTAGGGACCGACCTTATTTTTATCATAACTCGCTCAATTTATTAAAAACTATTTTTTGTTTTAATAGAAAGGCATTATATACTTTAAAAAAAGAACTTATATTTTTCCTTGAAAAATGAAACTTTTTCCCATTTGACTTTGAATCTTTCAAATTTAACATTTGACAAAAAAGCTAACCATTAAAGCCAGCTTATCTGTATTTTTGGAGAAAGACAAAAAACATTTTTCTGGTTTTTTATAACTACAATTTTCTTTCAATTTTTTTAATAAAATGCATATTTTAGAGTTATTCGTAAAACCCCATTAAAAACGTCGATTTTTCGCGAAAAACTTTTACTTTAACGCGAAAATCCAAAATATTGTTTTACAAAAAAAAAATATATAACTTTTTTACTTAAAATTCTTTTATATCGATTTCTGAGTTAAAAAAAAAATTTTTTAAAAAATGGTAACCACCCCAGGATAAAAGCACACCTCGGTATGATATAAACTTTGATCCTTGGGTTTTCCTACCCTCTGTAAAATTTCAAAATCCCGGACAAAAATTCCTAGCCAAAATGCCTTATCTCCTGTGCTATAATATTTTTAAATATTTTCTTATTTAATGAAAAATGAACAGTTTCTAGAGTTAGATTTGTGTAAGCCTGTTTTGCAATTTACGCTTGAATGTCTAAGGCAAACATTTGTGCTCAGCAATTTTAGTTTCAAATTTATCAAATGAAATTCACAAATCTACGCTAGATCTACACTGTTGTAAAGTATGATCATAATTCAAATATTTTTAACACTGTGCGACTTTACCATAATATGCTTGAACTGAAAAAATACACTATCAATACTTATTTCCCCCGGCAATATATGACCATCAAAAGTGAGCAGTTTTTTTTTAAATATTATTTTATTCTATCGCCATCTTAAAATACATTTTAAGTAAACATTTTAATGTTTAAAAGCCTACTAGAAGCTGTAATGTTAAAAAAATTAGCAAGTGTCGTCGAAAAAAGTATCAACCTTTAACTACCCACTAAGCAAAAAATCATCCTAATTACGTTACATTTATGTTTTCTTGTTCCTTTGTTACGTTAATCATCTTGAAACAATAACAGCGCCTTAAACCTAATAGTTTCGTTATATTTCCTTCAACTTAACAAAATCGTAGTTACGTTTAAAATACAACGCTCTAGTTTCAAACATTTTTTTGAAATATCCACGTTATATAAGTTACGTTATAAAGAGGATTTTCTAAGGATTTAAATGGACGGTTTCGTTATGTTGATTATAAACAAACTGAGGTTGTAATATTTCCGTTATTTAGTTAACACTAAAAGTTTTTGGGTTTTTTTAAAGTTTGGTTTATGATAATAATACAGAAGTTTAATTAATTATATAAATGTATTTTGTTAAGGATTTAATGTACAGCTTTAAAATAAGAATTATAAAATGAATGTTTAAACTAACAGTCTGGTATTTTTATTAACGTAAATATTTTCCGGATAATTTCATAATAACAATTGTTGTGACTATTGAACCATGGAAATTATCCGACAATAAAGTTATCCGTTAACGAAAGTACCAGGGCTAAATGTATTAGGTTGGCGACTTTACCACTAGGAAGCGCACGGGAAAACCCAAATATATTAAAAAGGGCACACTTTTTTATAAAAATGTTGATATCACAATAATCAATCACGGAAATTAAAAACGATTTTTCACTCCTTTCCTCATATATTATTTTCTGTTAAACTTTTAGAGTGGGCGAAAATTTACTTTTATGCAAAAAGCACTGACAAAGTGAAACATATTTTTTTAAAAGGTAGCGGTTAAATAGAAAAGATTTGATTAAATATTCTTTGTGTTTACGTTTTGTAAAACTAAAACTGTATTATACCCTATCGATTATTAAAACATGAAGAAATTATTTAATTAACAATATTTAAAAAATGTTTACCTCAATGTTTTAGCATTTTTATATATAAAAGTAAATGTTGCGTTCTACTCTTTTATTAAAGATGCTACTGAAAAAATATGGATGCAAATAATTGTTGTGATAAATCGCCTGTTAATTTTGATAATCATCTTTTCTTCCGCCCCGAAATAATACAATATTTTAAGACAAACCAGTGACAATTTACTATCCCTAATAAAAAACCATAAGGAAAAAATTTATTCATAAAAACATCTGATGTCAACAACTCTCCTTTTATATTCCCCCAAATTTGTGTACAGACTATTTAATAGGGAAAGCTTATTTTCTAAATCTACACAAAGTACAACAGTTCATATATAAAAATGTTCATGTGGTAATGTTTATCTTTTTAATTTACTATATAAAAATCTTAAATATTTGTGATGTGTTAATATAAGTAATATTTAAACAAATATAAAAAATGTCTAAAATTAGGGTAAAAATTGCCTACAAAATTTAAAAAATGCTTTATTAAAAATCAACTGTTTTAAAATTTAAAATTTTAATATCCATATTCTGTTGTATTTTTTCCTCCTAGTTTAACCCTGAAAAAAAAAAGTTTGTACAATATTTGCCCCAAAACTTTTTTACTGACATAATTGCTTCATTTAATAAAAAGATAATTTTATATCGTAGGTTCAAAAAGCTGTATTTGCAGATAGTGTCATAGATACTTTATTTCCCTTATATAAAGGATAAAAACCTTGTTATGGCTTAAAAGCCTACATTTTTTTAAAACATAGTCGGAATTTTCTCTAATATTAGCAACTGGGATTAGCCATTACTAAATTGGTAATAAACTACTGAAAAACCACCCAATTAACAAAAAAAAAACATTTGGGAAACTTTGTACTATATTATTATTTTGCTTCTATTTGATAAACAATCTAAATAGAAATTCAGTTTATTCTAAGGAAACTTTTATTACAGTTATACTAGTTACTTCACCCATGTTAAACCTATGCCTCTTTTTAACTTTCGACCCACTTTCGATTAGTTGTTTTTTTGAAAACAGACTGAACTGCATCTACAATTTATTTCATAATTAATTTTCTAATAATTCTATTATTATTATTCATGTGCCAACTGTCTAATATCAGGGCCTCTAAAAAATGGTAATTGTTTACAAGGGGGTCAACCCTATTTTTGGCCATATCTAGGTGAAAAATTAACATGTTTTATTTATTTTTTCGCTTGTTTTTAAGGGCGCATTTATGATAAAAAATGTTGTAAAAGGAAAAATAAAGATTTCAATAGCTTTTATACCTTTAAAATTTAAAAAAAATATATTGGTTTTTATGTTTTTGGACAAAATTTCACTTTATTTTTTCGATGTTTTAGTATATATATATTTTTTTAAAAAATACATAAAAAAGAAAGATTTGTAAAAACTAACCGTGAGTAACCAAAACTCATTTTGATATCGATTTTTTTGTAATTCTTTGTTTTTAAACGTAGACTACGAAAAAAAAATAACAATAAGCTTGAAGACAATAAGAATAAAAGTTAATTAAGATTATTTGCAAAAACAACGATTTTTTGAACTTTAAAGTTGTCTTTTCAATTAAAATTTTAAATTTTTTTTTGGTATTTTCGCCATAATCAAATAAATCCGCCGTAATTTTTTTTTTTTTTAGATGATCCATAAAGTCATCTATTTTATGACCAAAAATAGGGTTACCCCACTTGAAAATAATTACCCTTAAAATAAAAATATAATACATCACAGTGAATGCTTTGTTACAACTTTGATTATATTTATTCACTGGGTTTTTTTTAAAAATTTTCCCAATTTTTGCTATTTAAGTCCCCAAAAAAAGCATTTTTCGACCGATCGGAAAATGCCCATTTTCGGAGAATTTTTTGGCCAGAAAGTAACTTTTTTTCCGGGCTAGACCAGAAAGGGTTTTAAGAACCAGAAAGAATCTCTCCGGGCTCATTTGTCAGTTTTCTAGACCCATTTGTTACTTTACAGATCCATGAAATTAAAAATAAGCTGCTTAATTACAGCACAGCTGTTATTGTTTATGTTTGTTACGGAAACGAACTTCGGTTGATTTTTTTTTTATCTTTGGACAGACCTCTTAGTACTAATGTACTGTGGGTGTCTTAAATTATTTTTATTGTTATAATAAGTGTCAAATCCATGTCAAACGGATATATAGACCTGTTTTCGATCATTAAAATATTATTATTATTATTTTTAAATAGTTTCGGTCGAAAGAAAACATTGTAGCGTTACATGACCGAAAACAGTTTGCAGGTCTCGCCAAGCTTCCAGGATCGCCTACCGCTCGCCCTAGAAACTGTTTGGCTCAACCTGTAAAACACTACTTTCCGGTCTTATAACATAAATTACTATTATGTAGGGAATGGAAGGATCTCCCGAAACTAAATCCGGGCTTAATACCCCAATATTTGGAAAAATGGTAACTTTATCCAAGGAAACGACTAATGCTGGATTTTCTAGACTTATTTAAAAACCTGACCTTCAAAATTTTGGCAGTTTATATGTACATAGATAAAAACTAAAGTGAGTACAAAATGGTGTAATATACTTACTTTCCGATCCATATTTTCTTTAATATTACAAGAAAAAACTTTACAACACAAAACAAAATTGTTTTTAAATATAGTAAGGTTATGTTCTAATACTAAAGCTAATAAATCTTTCTTTGTAAACTTGGCGTCGTTGTTAAAAAATGTAACAACCTCTGTGCGGGGTACATTTAAGCAAACGAGGTCGATATGTTAACTTTTAACGAAACAGACATGACAAAATAACGTTTAAATTAAACGTTATCACAGTTACTTTTGAATAACGTTACAAAACGTGCTTAAGATGTTCTTTGCTTATGGGTAAAAAATTTTTCTAATATGTATTTAGGTATAAAAGCGCGTAGTTTTTACTACCTAAACCACCATTATTTGAATTTTTCTTGAGCCGTAGCTGAACTTTAACTCTATTTTTCCAAGTCTAAGGTTCGGTTGTAAAAGGACGTTCCAACCGAAGTTCACGGGGTGGGCTAATTTTAACGGAAAAAACTCGTTTGTAACGGGGAACCGGTTCAGACGGTAAACTGTGGGAACTTGAACGTTCGAATTTGACCGTTCAAGATGGTTTAACCCTTTTAGTAGTTTAACCCACTCTTTTGACAGATTACCTTGTGTTTTAAATAATTTGTTTTTATAAATAATTATTAAAAATGGATCTTGTTTAAAAGATAAGAGAGACAAGGATTTTGTAGAATAACTTAATAATGTTGCACACTTTCGAGCTCCATAAGTATACAGGAATAGATCAGATCATTTCAACGTTTTAAGACAAAAATTTAAGGCCAGATTTAGGTTGAAGAATCAAGCTTGTGAGGCACATGATGAAATTTTTGAAAAAATTTCATCTGTAACAGACAAGTGATTTATATTGTTTAATTACATTTGGGTTTAAAGTTTAAATGTTCTATTTATTTTTTAAAAACCATGCACTAACACCTACTGAAATGGGTATGCATTGCTTTACATTTCTAGCCATATTTTTGGTTGTTGGAGGTTTTGGAGGTATTGACAAGCAACGGCAAGTCAAAAAATATTTATGGTTTAAGAATCAGTTGCCCAATTGGGGCAAAAATTGACAAAAATGCCAAAAACTGAATCTGAAATTAACATTGTGAGGCGATAATTTTTTAGCATTGAAGCCATGGATAGCACGCATAATAAAATTCAATCTCCTGGAAGAGCAGATACAGAATATTACAGGAACCAAAAAAGGATTTTTTCATACAATGGGCATTTTTTTTTATTTTGTCAGCAGTGTGTGAGGAAAATTTAAAATTAAACAAATAATATAATACAAATACATACTAATTAATGATTATTAAGTTTTTTTTTTAAATAATATCTTTGATTAGGTTAAGTTGTGGCAATTTTTGTCTTCCTTTTTTTTTGTGGGCTTTGCAACTGATGGTTTAGGTCAGGGGCTAAACTTATTTCGTTAACGCCCACTTTGAAAATAAGTTATTTTGCAGCCCCCCCCCTTTTTTTTTTTCTTCAAAAATTTCAATAAGATTTTAGTCTCGCCGGGTTTAATTAAACCTATTTTTAAACGAGACTTTTGTTATCAGAGAAAGCAATAATAATGCAACTTTCAATATTACGAGCATCTTTAATTTAAAAAAAAACAATAATCATTATTGAGCAATAAAAATACAACTTTACAATACTGAGTATCGGGGTAGCGGGCGGAGGGCGGGAGAGCAGCAAGTGCGATTCGTACATGCGCGGAAACGTTACGTCAGTCGCCGGTCGGTCGCGAGCCGCGCCTTTTATTTGGGTTTGACCTCCCGACACCTGCACTCCGCAAAACGGACCGCAGAAGGGACGGACTTTAATACAGGATTGTACAAATAAACGTACAATATTTTTGTTCGCGCCAAACGTGAATTTAATTAAACCTTTTAATTTAAATTTTATTTGTTCTTTATTTTTACTAGATTGGGCACAAAAAAAGCATTGGAAAAGGGATTTTTTTTGGCCGCAACCATAGATATACCTATTTTTAATACAGTTGTCTTCGAAGGTGGGGATCTCACCTGCGACACTTAAAGACACGAATATGTTTCAGTGTTTAATACCTATGACTAAATATCTTAAGATATAAATAGCATTGTGAACGCATTTAAAAATATTTTTAGTTTATATTTATACATTAAAATAGGATATAAAAGAACTAATAAATGGATGTTGTGTAGTAGAAGGATTTTTCGTGAATTTTAAAATATGAAATATTAAATTAAAAACACCCATCCCCCCTTTTTAAAACACATCAGCCCCCCCAATTTTTCCTGGGCTCCTTACCCCCCCCCCTAAACCTCCAGCGCCCACAAGGGGGGGTTATCGCCCACTTGAGAAAGACTGGTTTAGGTAAACCTACAGTGGTACAACACTAAAATTTGATCTGGGGGCAACAGTGAACTGCAGTTCCCAAAAAATTGTGTTGAACCATTGTTTGAAACCCGGGGCCCAAGGGGATGTAACCGTCCATTATTGATACTTTTAATCATAACGTACATTAAGTTAAAGCTGTACTTATCTGAATAGATTTAAAATTTTTCTAAAGTTTTACTCCTTATTCTGTGGTAAGCTCCACTAAATCCTGGCTGGAATTATAAAATTTGCACTTAGGGTATCACTGGACGTCTGTTGTAAATTTACATCTTTTATTTACATAAAAAAAACACAGTCCGGTATTAAACGGAATTTTATTATTAAAATAAAAATATTCAGATTAATAATCACAAAAAAGAGCCAATAAGGTAAACGACCATCGCTGAAAAGAACAGTATATAAGTACCATATAACATCTCGATATGTACTGCAAAAAAAGTCGTTTTTGGGCCAACGTCAGATTTAAAAGTTAAAACTAAATTTTTTTGAAAAAGGGGGGATTAGGGGTTGTTTCTAAATAGACAAGGAAAAGATTTTCCATTTTTTAATTTAAAAAAATTTTGTACAAGGCCCAAATTATATAAAAACGAAAAAAAAATCTTTTTTTTAGAATGATGTTTCCCTTTTTTTTTGGCAGTAATATGGAAGTATGTAGATATGCTTCTGGTAGCTTAAATTTTTAAATAAATTTTGTTTTTAATGAGAGACATAGAAATAAAAATTTTTAAATTTAAATCAGAGCATAAATTTTAATTTAATATTTTTATATAAGGCACTCCAAAAAAAAGTAAACATTTGATTAAATAAAATCACGGGCATAAAAATGTTATCAACAATGTTGAAATTTTAAAAATTTTTTTATGCAATAAATTCCCCTTTAGTTTCATATAGCAATAAATATAAAGGGTTGAAAGATAAAAAAATGGTACATAAAATTTTTTTAATTTAATTTTAAAATTTTGCTTTTTTCTAGATCTCAATTTAAATTTTGTTTTTTTTTTATTTTAAAGTTAAAAAAAACTTAAAATTATTTTAGTAATGAAAAATAGTAATATATGTTTTAACTCGTAAATTTTTAATGACAGATTAAAAAAAAAACAAATTATATCAAACCTCCTAAAATATTTGGTATTAAAAACTGTGCGAGTCTTTATAGTACAGTGTGTGGGGAGAAAAAAGAGATTTTTTTCTACAGTTTTAGGTTTCACAAAAATTTGGATTTAAATTGCTTTTACCCTCTAGATCAAGATTTATATATTATGCTTGAAGTGTGCTTTTTATTTTTAGGGGGTAAAAACCACCTTTAACTCTAAAAAATTAAAAAACCATGCAAATAGACATGTAAAATAAAATCATAGGTTAATACGTGATATAAATATAATTTTATGTTGTAAGTTATAATTTACATTATATTTGTGACATTTTAACCCTTAAAAATCACCCTTAATAACGAAATTCCAAAAAAAAATGTTTTTTTTTTACTCTTAAAATTATTTAATGCCTCTTATATTTTAATAGTTTACGGTAATATAAATAATTAACTACGATAACTTAACCCTTAAATAAGATCTACAAAAAAATTGTTTTTAACAAACTAAAATAATTTGATGATACATATAGTCCCGAAAAAGAAGCTCAAAAAATGGCAAAACCTCGCATTTTTTTGTCCTGCATCGATTTGCATTAAAACTTGATGTTAGGCTTAACTTACCCTCTACTTCAGATTTTATATCATGCCGTTGGGCACTGTTTATTTTTTAAGGGTGAAAACTACCCCTAATTGTTAAAACTTAAAAAATAACATTTTATACGTTAATATGGGTAAAATTTGGTTTGAATTAGTTAAAAAATGATTTTTTCAAAAGACAATTTTATAATATTTAAACCCTTAAAAATTAACCCTTGTTAGAGCTTAAAGTAAATAAATATATATTTAATCTAAAAAAATTATTAATTTATCATAGTGACTTAACAATTTTAGAATTCTGTTGCTTAAAATATATACAACTTTTTAAGCCTTATAAATCAACCCCTGTTATAGCTTAATTAAAAAAAAAATAAATTAAAATATTACTGCCTATTATTAATTTTATTATTTTGCAAATTTTTAATCCTGAAAAACCACCACTTACAACATTGCCATTTTTATAAACTAATTTAATAGATATAAATAGGAAAAAAGTAGAATTATATACAAAAATTTATTTACACAAAAATTCACTGTATATTTCCATACCTAGACAAAATAGTATATTATTTTATAAGGATTAAAAGTGCATCTCTTTTTACAAGCATATTTTGCAGTTGCGAGGCGGAGCGCAGCGCAGCCGATGGAATGCAAAATTGCGAGTAAAAATAAGCACTTTTAGTCCGTATGACATATACTATTTTTCGTCAAGTCAAAATTAATACATTTAGTTATTCAAAAATCGTTTTAGGATTAAAAGTGTTGCTAAGCAACGAGAACATTTTTGTACGGTATGAGAATTGAGGCTTTTGCACCTGAAAATAGTACAAAAATGTTAACATTTTTTAACGGTTGGAGAATAAAATAAAATTTATGCAAACACAGGACTGCGAAGTATACCGGTTATGTAGTATATTATGCTTCGAAGTGGGCTATTTAAATTAAAGATTGGTGGTTTAAAAAATGTAGTGGTATTTTTAATGATAGAAAGTTTTTTTTTAATGATATATAGTTTGGGTTTTTTAAGCGCTAAAGGGTATAGTAACTATTTTTTATTTAAATCCCTTTTTTAAAATGGGGTAAGGTTTAAATGCTTAAAGGCGGTCGATAAAAATGTTGGGTGAACCGATGTGGGCAAAAACTCGAGCCAAAATGCTTTATTTTCTGTACTATTAGTCATGGTTAACTTTACTAGTAACACCATAATTTATTTAAAGATGTGTTTGTATACTATCAGTTTTAAAGTATTCATATTTTTGGTTTTCAGGTTTATCTTACAAGCCTGTAAAGTTTCGTTGTGTTTAAATTTAATTTTTTATTAATCAAATTTTAACTGGTTTCTTAGTAAGTATAAAAACGTAATATTTAAATATGTAAACCCAAAACAGCACGAAGATGCACCTTGTTTTAACAGTTTAAAAAGCATGAGCCAGAAACCCTGTATGGCGTCTTTGCATAAATTTTAAATAAAAACTTGCAGAATACATCGTATGCAAACTAAAACTGTCTCTTCAATATTCATACCGTGACATATACTGTCGTCGCCCGAATTTGCATATGGGGTGTCTTTATTTTAGAAACGCTATCGACATGGAATTTAAAATAAATATATTGCCATATATTACTTTTTAAATCCAAAAACGTATTTATTTTGAAGGAGAAAGTGAAAAATAATATAATCGTGCATTAGGTAAATTTATTAAAATGATTTAATTAGAAAATGTTTGTGCTTATTGTTAAAATATTAGACAACCAAAAAGGAAAATACTTGGTACTTCTCAGGGCCAACCAGAAAATAACTAAGAAAATAAAAAGTTTTTATGTTAGTAATTTTACTTTAACTTTCTTAGGCGGATTAAATTAACAAACAACCTATTTTAATTATTTATTGCAGATAAAATAATTTCATTAGATTGGAAGGAGGTTTGCAATACAGGACCCACGCCGAGGCTTTAGGGGCTGATAGACAACGTTATTTCCCACTTTAAATTCCTGGAATGGCATCCCTAAAGTGTAGCTTCTAGGAGAGGTGAATATTCACTGTAATTAATATCCATGCCTTTCGATCATAGGCCCCACTTTGATTCTTGATTTATGTCGTCAAGAAGGTCGCCAAAGTTCGCGAACCCAATATGCCATACCAATATGGCGTCACTTGAGGTCCGCCATACTGACCGAAAGATGTAATTTTTCCACTGTAGACATGGACCATGGGCTCCACGATGTTGTTTCGTGATCTTTGTTAACAATGAACTGTAGAACAAAGAATTCAAAACGCCATACCTCGGGGGCATCGCCAGGTGGCCGCCATAATGGGCAAACATGTCATTTTAGCAATGAACGCCCCATTATGGCGGTCACTTGGCGATGCCCCAGAGGTATGGCGTTTTAAAATCTTTGTTCTACAGTTTATTGTTACAATGATCAAGAAACAACATCGTGGGGCCCATGATCCATGTCCACAGTGGAAAAATTACACATTTCGGTCAGTATGACGGGCCTTAAGTGACGCCATATTGGTATGGCACATTGCGTTCGCGGAAGTTGGCGACCTCCTTGACGACATAAAACAAGAATCAAAGTTGGGCTCCTGATCCAGGGGCAAGAATATTAATCACACATTTGAAAATTTACCCCTCCTAAAAGCTACACTTTAGGGATACCATACCAAGAATTCAAAGTGAAAAATAACGATGTCTTTCAGCCCCCAAAGCCTCGGCGTGGGGCCTATGATACATGCAAAAACCCTCTCGGCTCCAGGTCTACTGCAATTTAATACAATATATTATGTTATAGTTTGCTTTGTCAATAGTAGTATTTGAAAAAAGTTAACATTAGTACAATAAATTAAAAGTTGATTTTTGAAAATCCCTCATCTATAGGACATGACATATTTTGGTTTTTTCTTTTGTAAAATAGCTATGCTGTATACTATTATATACCTAAAAAAATGTTATTAAAAAAAGATATAGGGCATAAAATTATTATTTTCTGTATATGACACCTTATTTGTTAGTTTATTTTTAAAAGCCTCTTTAATGAAATTATTTTTTATTGCTATTATTAAATATATATCATGTTTATCGACAAATGTTAATAGTAGTAAAATGTTCTAGACTTTGACAAAATATTGGCTTTTTGTGTTTTGGTATTTTGGGTATTTATTGTTATTCTTACCTTTCTCTTTTTCTAATTTAAATCGCATCGCAATTGCCACATTTTGTTGTTAATAACAATAAATACAAAATATTTTGTATTAAAAGGTATTGAAGAAAATGCGATGCTTTCCAAAACGAACCAATAAATAAGGTATTTCATTGGGTAATGTTTTCTGTCATGTACCTTTTGTTTTAAGATATCTCTTTCACATTTCTTAATATAAAGAAGCTACAAATATGGTCATGTTTAAAACTTTTCATGTAACCCTGTAGATTATTAAAAGAAATTAAGCTATTTTCCTTAACTGCTCTTTGTTATTTTCCAACAATATATAAAAAATAAAAAAACCCACTACTGCACACAACCTAAAGCTTTTATTGTTTTAAATAATTTAATCACTACCGCATTGCTAAAAATACTTCGTAATATGTATCTAATTTTAATACCACTAAAATCTTTGCCTTGCATTGACTTTTTTTTATATTGTATGGACGGGTATTGACGAAAAACTCTAAGGTTTCTTAAACCATCTAAATTGTCTCCGACCTGGTATCAAATTCACAATGATAAAGGAGCGAGAATCGGCTCTATCTTTTCTTGGCGTTTTAGTCAAACTAAATAATGGACATATACAAACCTTGGTATACAGAAAACCCACCCACACTGGACAATATTTACACCAGAATTTCAGTCATTCTAACGTACTCTATATAACCGCACAGTGTATGTTACAGTAAGGAATCCCTGCAAGACGAAATAAGTAATATAACTAGGGATCTTAAGTAGAACGGCTACAGTGAGAGATTGTTTAAGGAAACGATCGACAAATAACACTATAAGAAAAAACCCTAATTTAAACAACCCTCCACAGGACCAAATATTTATGATTATTCCGTATATTAAAGAAACTGCGAAAAAGATCCGCAGAATAGCCACTAAATATAATATATAAAACCCAAACGACTCTAAGAAGTATTCTTTACTAAGATAAGACCGGACAACAATGTTTCAAGTAATGACTGTATCTACTAAATTCCCTGTGAATATGGTTGGAAACAAAAAGACAACTTGAAATTAAAGTTAAAGAACATAAAAAAAAAATACGGAACGAGGTAAAACGTCAAAAGCAGGATTGCCAAACACGCATGGTCAAAACAACACCGCATATAAAGAATCCAACTAGAAGAAAAGAAAATCTAAAGAAGCTGTAATAACTTTAAAGAACCAAATTGCATTTAGCAAAGCTACTGTCGATATTCCGAATATCTGTATATAAACGGAGAGCATATAAGTCTGAGTTTTTAAGAATAGTTTTTAGTTATCACCTAAAAAAAGTTTGCAGATACATCACTTACCGAAACGTTGTTTATAAATAATAATTAACAAATAAAGACAATGGAAGTCCAAGATTTTTGTGTTATTAAAACCATAACATTATCTAACACTTTGAAAGAAACGTGTATCTACTTATTGCAGGTTACGGTACTTGGACAACATTAAAGGAACTGAAAAAATGGGTTTTAAAAGGGTTTCGCGGTACCTAGTACGTAAGCTTTATATAGGCTTTCCTACAATGTTCTAAAGATAACAAGCACGAGAGCTCGTTCTCAATATCGTACTAAAATCATACGTTTCGCCCGTTACTAAAAACATGGCAAATTATTTTCTTTTATGAAGAGACATATTTAGAGAAGCTGGCCAGTTTGTTAAACCAGTGCCATAGAACCTATTAAAAAAAAAATAAACATTTAGAACATTTTTAAAATAATCTAGCTACATACCTTTAGCTGTGCTAACAAATGATCTTAAAATTTTCTCTATGCATAATTGTGTTCGGCAAATTAGTTTTGGTTTATTAAACTGATTGGTTTTTGTTTCAAAAGTCACAAATTGTAAACAGTGATTCTAAAGGCAACTTTTTATTGGTGTCTCCTTCATGGTAATTTTATTAAAATAAAAAAAAACACTAAAATCAGCACAACACTATTTGGAATACAATAAAAACCAAATAAAGCAAAAATAACTCCGAAACAAAAGATCAAATATATTCAGAACCTAAATTTTAATAACTTAGAGTGTAACGCGGCAATCGTTAGGCCTTTTAGTCTTAAGTACACAGAATGTGACTGCATTTCTCCAGATAAGTTGACTTTCATGCAGTTTTCTTAAGTCTTCCTAAAATATATTTTTAAAACTTATTTTTTTTATATTCTTCCAATTTAAAAAAAAAATTAAAACATCTTGTATAGTGAAGAAATTTGCATTTTTTTAATATTCTTTTGTTTAAAAGCCCTTACAGCGTGACCTAAAATTTACATTTTTAAATAAGTTATTTTAGTTTTAATTTTCATTTTTTAACTAGTAACTATGTATAAATATGCTTTATTTCTGATATGATAGCATTGGAAAAAAATGGTTTTATTTTGATTGACTCCAAAAATAAGTTTATTACTTTTACAATTTTTTTCTTTTATTTTACTTGTTCGAAAAAAAAATTAAGTTTGTAATAGGAATGTTATTTTTTATTAAAATAGGCAAAAAAATTAGGGCTTCAAAAATATACATTTGTCATTTTATGCATATCTAACAATAATATGTACAAAAATAAATTTCAGTTTCGTATCTTAGAAATAAAAACAAAACATGGGCAAATACATTATTTTTAAATGTGTTATTTTTATTGAAGCCATAGCAAATTTGAGGATAATATGTTTTAATATAAATATATTTTTACTAGATTAAAAGTAAGACTAAAAATGATTAATCGTTAACCTAAAAATAATACACGCGAAAAACCTTATTCTTTAATTTTAATTGTTCATTTTTTTAATTGTGTTTTTAGATTTTTTTTATTTTTGCGTAATTTGTAATAAAACCAAATATTTTAGATAGCGTTAAGGTTCCTTAATGCAATTTAATTACCAATTAAAATTAAATAAAAGATATGTGTTTTTATTTCTAGTTCATTTTACGAATTTAATAGAAACATGGTTCTAGAATAATACCTAATATCGCAATATACCAAAGCTTCATACAAATAAAACCAATAAAAAGTCTGTAGGTAGATACTTTAATTTTATAACATTATTACCGTTCCTTTGATATATTAAAGGTGTGTATTTCCAAATAAAGTTGACAAAATAAAAATACTGTAGTTTGTAGAGTGCTAACAAGCATATATATATAAAATAATATATATATATATATATATATATATTTTATATATATATATATATATATATATATATATATATATATATATATATATATATATATATATATATATATATATATATATATATATATATATATATATATATATATATATATATATATATATATATATATATATATATATATATATATATATATATATATATATTATTTTTTTATATATATATATATATATATATATATATATATATATATATATATATATTATATAATATATAAAAAAATATTGGCTATTTATCTATATAATTTATTTATTTATTTTATATATACCAACAAGAATAGTTTATGCTAACTTAACTAACACGATCAAATACTTACCCTAAAAAAAATGGTTGGCCCTACTTCATCTAGGATAATTTTGCTTACTTTTGGGCCCCAAAAAGAAGTATTCAATCTAACTTTAACTAACACGAAAACTCCCTGACGCCAATTAAAAATTGGTCCAGTCTCTCCCTGGGCAGCAATTTTTTCAACTTTCTAAAAAGGAGATCATTTGACAGGTTGTTACCTCAAGGACACCTCATGGGAGGCCCCACGCCAATTCTTAAAGGGAAATTCTAGAATATTTTTAAAATTAAAGTTTTTAACGTCTAAACAAAGGGCCTTTATTAATAGAACATTGTTACCGGGCAGGACCTCTTAAAAGGATGTAAAGCAGGAAATTGTTTAAGAAATTGAAATATTTTAGGAATTTAAAAATTTTTAAATCTTACCCATTTTTTTAATAACATTGTTAATTTGTTAAATTGTTATTTAAAAAACAAAGCTAGGAAATTAATGGTTAGGTAAAAAAATAAAATTTCCCATTTACAGTTCTGTTTTTGTTAAACTTTAAATTTTAACCATACATTTTAGGTTTTAGAAATTTTAATTTAATTGTCTCAAAGTTCCTCCTCTTTTCGATATTTCCAACTAATTACCCAACTAAAGTGGCAAACAATTTTACTAAATGTTTATTTAAAACACCTTTTAAAACCTTAAATTTGTATTTATTGTACACCTTTTTTCCATTAAATTACGAACTTTCAAGTTCAAAGGCAGCAGCCATATTTGTTTACAAAAACCCCAGCGGTGGCCGCCACATTGCGGCGTGTGAAAGTGGAGGTTTGCAATTAAATGGAAAAATATGTAAAATAAATATAAAAACAAGTTTTTAAAAGTTGTTTGTGACCTATTGTGTGCTAATTTACTGTAAAAATCAAGAATTTTGTGCAAAAAGAAGGAGGAATAGTGTAAATAAGGTTAGTTTGATTTTCAACTTTGATGATGAATATCTCGTAAATGAAACGTTGCCGAAAAAAAAATTGCAGATTCGTAATTACCGCCCCAAAAAACCCCCGTATTCCAAATTTGGTCAAAATCAAAGAGGAGGCAACTTTCGAGACAATTACTCTAGTATTAAAGCAATGTGTCATTTTAAATCGAAAATTAGGTAATAATATTTTTTTTTACTTGGACTCTTTTTCTTAAATAAAAATAGGTCTATATACCAAAGGTAGGTCTATAATCTTGTCATTTTTGTTTGAAAAAAACGTCTAGTAAGTAATCGTGGTTACTGACTTTTTAAACCAATGGAATACATTTTTTGTTAAGGTGTTTTTTTCAATCAAAAAAGATTATTGTATAGTTTTTTCATTTAGAAATTAAAATGTTTTATTTTGTACGTTACCTACACAGTGCGCTTTTTGGTACAGCAAACAATGATTTACAAAGCTAAGATATATTTTGTGTTACCGTTCTTCTAAATATGAAATTAAATCTAAATCCCAATTAAACTAATGTAGCTGGTAAACATAATATTATAATTTTTGTGTACCTAATTGTAGTTTGCACAAGTCTCTTTAAGGCAAGCTCTAACGGCATATAAAACATCATCGTTTCTGATATCTGACATTTAAAATCACTCTTGTCAGGCCAGTAAGGCTTTATTTTTTATTTTTTGGTATTACGTTTAAAGTGACGTTTATTAATTTTAATTCATATAACGCTTTTTTAATAAAGACGAAAGAAGTTCTAAAAGATATCAAATATACGAAAAATATTTTTGTCAAAATACGTGTTTTTGTTTATAGAAATTATATAACTAATCGTTTTAGAGCCACTTTAGTGTTAATCTGTTGTTTAAAACAAGGTATTTTAAGAGAGTTTTGTTATTGTTGATAGGCAATGTCATTAAATGTCATCGGTAATATTTTATTTTTAGTTATTAATGAATTATTAGTTACATATTTGATATCACCATAAAATAAAAAAACAATTCGTAATTTATTTTATTCGATAAAACTTTTTTCAATCCCCACATGCGCTTGCAAATATGTATTAACCGCGAATTTGACCACGTATGTTAACCCGTTTATATTTTATCTTTCAAATCCCGAAACCAAACTCCGCAAGAAACCTAAATTTTTTACTTTATTTTTGTGTTTTTTTTAATATTACTTAAAAAAAAACTAAAAATAGTGAGAAACCTGAACATAGATAATTATTTCCAACATTTAAGGAAAACCTTAGCCATGACGAAAATTACTTTTATAACACAGGTCCACAAGAGAAAAGTAGTGTGTGCTGGGTGTCGGATTGGGATGTTCTGGTGTATTTTTTTCAGCTGAACAAGAATCTGAAGTGAAAGTTGGTGGTCAAACAGCAAAAAATCGAGAAAAACCCAAAAGAACCGATACGGTACATTAACCGGCAGAAACCTGATAGCACGGGATGTTTGAACTACTACTGTATAAACTATGGGATATACAAATATTTCATCATTCAAAAATAAAGCTTTTTAAATTGTCTATATAAAATTTGGGTACATATGTAATTTTGACAAAAAAATTCGGTTTAAAATAGGAAGAAATATATTTTTTTATTATCATTTTTGTTTTCTTTTTTAATAATAAATTATTTATCTTGTTTAGTTTAATCCCAAATTACTTAAACTGGCACACAAA
>JAHBCN010001120.1:120000-130815 GCA_019359885.1 Listronotus oregonensis
TTACCTAGAATATTGTAATAATTTGAATTAAATTAAGAAAAGCTTAGGTTACCATCTATTCACAAATTTTTCTGTGTATAATAAACTTTATATTACAGAAATCGGTTTATTTAAAATAAGTGGATCACTAAGTGACTCTTGATATAAGTCAAAAATATATTAAATATAATATTAAAATACCAAAACTCAATGCTAGTCTTTAAAAACAGGTATATATATATATATATATATATATATATATATATATATATATATATATATATATATATATATATATATATATATATATATATATATATATATATATATATATATATATATATATATATATATATATATATATATATATATATATATATATATATATACTAATGTGCATTGAGTTTTGCTGTTTAATAATTGTTTAAATACACTTTTCAACTTAAAAAGCATAAACTAAAAATATATGCAAAAGTTTTGTTTTCATTTTAACATGTAAATACACTTTTGTAAGTGAAGCAACGAATAGTATTTGTTGTTAATAAATTTAGTATAGAATATTTATTAAGGGCGGTTAATTTAACAATTTTTATTTTTCTACATCTTGTAAGGGGCCAAGAAGAATTATAGTTGGTCAATCATATCCATTTATAATTTATTTAAACTAAGATAATTTTAATTCAGCAAAATAACATTTTTTAAATTTTTAATTTTACATATCTGAACAATTTTTTACATTATTAAAAATACACCTACATATCTTTATAGTTGTACATAATCCAGATGTTTAATACCTTTATAAAAATCAATCAACTGAAAAGCTGTTACTTTTAAAAGTACAGGCAGTTTTGTATAAATAATTTATGTTGAATTTTTAAGCCAAATTTTTATTTAGGTAATATTAGTTTTTAAGTAGTTAAATAAAAATATCTGTGATTTTTGTTCATCATATCCCGAGTACTATTTGTATATCAAAAATACATATTATTAATATTAAATTTAAGCGTTATTGCTTTATAATTATAATAAATCAACTATATATCAAAAGAATAAAATTTAAATTGGGTGAGTATTAGTTACATAGAAAATGGTTTTAGAGCTTGGCATTTCTAAGATATACTTAAAAAAAACAAAAACTTTAAAACATGGGCTGTTTTTTAATCTCTGTAGCAGCCTGTCAAATTATTTAAATATAAATATACCTAATATTAAATTAAAAAAATATGTAAGTAAAAGTCACCTAATTTATGGTTATCTGTTATTGGTTATTTTGTATTCAGATAATTATTTATGAAAAAAATGTTATATCACGGTGTACCAGTGAATTTATAAGAAAGCCTAATAAAAAAAATTGAAGTTTCTTTGGCATATTTCAGACATTTATTGCAAATAAATTGGTTATTTGCTTTTAACTAAGTAACTCAATCAACAACAATAATTATTGTTATACCTACAAACAGTGTTACTAAGTTTCTGTAATTTAACATATAACACAGTTTACAAAGCAAAGTAGAAGCTGTTTCCGGATCTAAAGTTTAACAGCAGAGCACTAGTACCATCTGTTAAAAATTGATGTGTAGAACAAAAAAGGACAAAATCTGTTTAAAAGTTAGATTTTTTTCTTTTTAAGGAAAAACCTATAAAAAATGGACATATTTACCAATTAAGAATAAAAAGTTTTAAATAATTGAATCGCGATGATATAATAGAACGAAAGAATCAAAAAGTAAAGAAAATGTCTTTTTTAAAATTTTTTATTTCGTTTTAGGCCAAAAAAAACTCAAAGAACAGTAAAATTTACCATTTTTAAAAAAATGTATAACTAACACTTAAAAAAAAGCTGCAATGTCGCTCATAAAGCAGGGTAGTAGGAGGTGCAACCAAGCCGAAGAAATTTAGAGATACGAACGCCTTACGCTGTATTTTTGGATTTTATCCCCCACTACTCTACTCCAGGAACTAGATCGCGCGTTCAGCGCATTGAACGGTGCTATTTTTTTACATTTTTTGCCAAGTTTACATGGAAATCAAAGATATACAAATTGTAGAATGAAATTGAAAGTTTCATTATTCATTTATTAAATTTAAATCGCACAAATACAGTTATTAGGCTAATGGCCGAGTAATGAACGATTTGTTAAAGTTAACAATGAACTTAACAATGGTTAAATTTAACAAGGAGTGAAAAATGCAAGAACTTGACAACGCAGCACATTTTTAAACATTTCATGGTAACTAGATAACAAGAAATAGTTTAGTTTGGACTTTTGCGTTTAAAATCCATTAAGCGTAAAAAAGATTTAAAAATAATTATCTTGCATCGAATGTGAAAAAAATTGGTTTGACACTCCAACGAAGTAATTTTATATAATAATTTTATCAAAAACAATCAGCACAATAGGGAGCTCAAATGATCAATACTGCAGAACTTATTTGAAGGGTTTTTAACAGGTTCTCTAATTTCATTCATTTCTACTACATTTTATTGAAACATTCCGATAGGTAGATTCATCTTGATATTCCTAGAAAATTGATTTTTTAATTTAATACATATTAGTAAAACTATTTATTTTCAAGAATTTTATAACCAGCTGCTCTTCTGAATTTATAATTCATCTATCCTTTTTAAAACAAAAGACCTAAAATAATTAAATGTTTATTTGTAGTATATTTATATATTGTGTTTCTTAGGTTAAGGCGTGTCCAAAGCTATAACATGCGGTACTAAAAAAAAAACCATTAGAGATCCGATGTGGTATAGGTCCGATTGGTCGCAAGGCCTTTGTCGAAATCCATGTTAAACGTACTGACGCACTCTAGGATGTAAAACTTAATCTAAGATGTTCTTGGTTTTAGAAACAGCGCATATACATATAATTGTTGTTACACGCACGCTAGCTGAGATAGGGTTTGGAGTAGTTTAAGAGCGTTTTGTACGATTTTACATATTAATTGCCCTTTTTTATTGTTAAACTTTTCAACTAGAGGCAGCCTTGCAACTTGGTCGAGCGAATACTCCACGTAAGAGAAAAAATAATAAGAGTGCAAGCAACATTTCCCCTTGCTCTATGTGCTGAGTGGTTGGCGGGCGAGGCATGTACTATTCTCCGCCGACTAATCAGCAACAGAGAGAAAAGTTGTACTTTTATTCGTCTTTTTACGCTCACTGTGAGACGTGATCGGAGATGTGACCTATTGTTTTTTGCTTGCATTACTAAATATTATAATTTAACCTAGCCATATGCCGATCAAGAGAAAAAAAGAATAAAAGTACAACCTTTCTTTCTTGGTTGCTGATTAGTCGGCGTAGAATAGTACATGCTCCGCCCGCCCACCACTCAGCACGTAAAGCGAGGGGAAAATGTTGCACTCTTATTCTTTTTTCTCTCACTTGTAGTGTTTGTACAACCAAGTTGCCAGGCTGCCTCTAGTAGTGTATGCTCAAAGGTTGCGATAAACAATTTGAGTATTAGCTTTCTAGTGATGAAATTTTTTTCGCGATTTAGAGCTTGGCGTGCCCTGAAAATTAAAAGAAAAATTATTTGGCTTTTCTCCAGAATCAAGATATTTATATATTATTTTAAAAAATTATACTTTTTTAGAGATTATTATGGAGAGCTAGTCTGCTCTCGCCATAATAGTAACAAAAAACATGTAAAACATGTAAAACATAAAAAGGTTTAATTCTTTATAAAATTGATTGGTTTTAAGTACTATAATGAAATAATTATTTTTATGAAATTATATAAAAATAGAAAATAAACTTACTTGTAAACATTGGAAACGCGTTATAAGATATATATGTTATTTCAAACTTATTGGTTATCGACGGACGGGTGTAGCACATAAATTATTTGATTATATTACTTAAAACAGATAAGAAACCAAAAAAATGTGTTTTATTAACTAACATTGACTTCTGACATGACTTTTTTTAAAAAATAGTTACTGGTGAAGGTACTCGTGTAGGTACCTTTAATATTTAAAAAAAAAAATATATATTTATAAAAAAGCAAATAAAACTTTTAGCCATATAGATAGGTTTTTATAGTTTATTTTGATTTCTGGGAATATCAAGTTAAAAGAAAAAGTATTTGGCTTTTCTCCAGAATAAAGATATTTATATATAATTTCTTTTAAAATTATACTTTTTTTAGAGGTTATTATGGAGAGCTAGTCTGCTCTCGCAATAATAGTAACAAAAAACATGAAAAGACATAAAAACGTTAAATTCTTTATAAAATTGATTTGTTTTAAGTACTATAATAAAATAATTAATTTTATGAAATTATATAAAATAGAAAATAAACTTACTTGAAAACATTGGCAACCCGTTATAAGATATATATGTTATTTCAAATTTATTGGTTATCGACGGACGGGTGTAGCACATAAATTATTTGCCCTGAAAAGTTTGGCAATAAAAAGGGGCAATTAAAATGTGAAATCGTACAAAACGCTTTTGAGCTACTCCAAACTCTATCTCATCTAGAGTGCGTGTAAAAATGATTATATGTATATGCGCTGTTTCTAAAACCGATGCAAAAATTCTTAGATGAAGTTTTACACCCTAGAGTCCGTTTAACTTGGATTTCGACAAAGGCCTTGCGACCAATCGGACCTATACCACATCGGTTCTCTAACGGTTTTTTTTTTGACCGCTGGTTATAGCTTTGGGCACGCCTTAACCTAAGAAACACAATATATAAATATACCTACTTATTAAACATAAAATGATTTAAGATCTTTTGTTTTAAAAAGTATACTTAGATGGATTATAAATTATAAAGATCAGTTGGTAATAAAATTCTTGTAAATAAATAGTTTTACTGATATGTATTAAATAAAAACATTAATTTTCAAGGTAAATAAACAAATTTTCGTCTACTCTAGATGAATCTACCTAACGTGTAGTAGGCATGAATTATATTAAAAAACCTGTTAAAAACTCAAATTTAAGGAAGTTCTACAGTATTGGTCATTTGGGCTATCTATTAATTGTGCTGCTTGTTTTTGAAGGAAATACATAAAATTACTTTTTTAATATGTTTATTTGATTTTGAATGCAAAATCCTGAACTAAATTATTTTTTGACAAATAGTTAACATTTAAGTTATGCCCTGTTGCCAAGAGTATTTATTTTTCACCCTTTGTTAAATTTAACAATTGTTAAGTCCATTATTAACTTTAACAATGCGTTCATCACTCGGCCGTAAGCTGTCCAAAATATCCCTGAAAAAGATTTATACTGCGATTTTAAAAAAACTACTCGTCAAACAGCCTGTTTAAACAATCTGTTATAAATAATTATTTTTTGAAGGATCAGCTTTTTCACTTTAAAAAGGTCTAAATTACGTATTTAAAACAAAAATAGTCTATTTTGACGGGTATTCTATCTCTCTGCAAAAAATGCGTCGACCAGGTTTCATAAAAAATCTTTACAAAAGTCGTATTGAGAGTATTGCGATTTAGCTGCAATTTAATCTAAATGTTTTACTCCAAAAGGAAAACAGGTATTTTTATATAGGAAGCAGAAAAAAGCCAGCTTTCCTACATATTTTGGTTTTTATGTTTTAAGTAACACTTTTTAAAAGATAAAATCGCTGGTTTGCTGTTTAATTTTCGGTACCAAAATAATCCCTGTAAAAATTATTTAAACGATATTTTTAAGTATTTAATTAGTAGTAACTTTTAGAATTTGTTCGTCGTCACTCACAGGAAATCTGAAAAACAGTTTTTTTTAGGTTTTAATTTTTTCAAGGCATTCTTTTTTAAGAAGTTACCAAATTTAAGTACAGTTCTGACGCCGTATTTTTATTGGATTCTTGGAAGGTACTTAATGTATGAAGTTTTGGATATGGGATGCAGCTTTTTAATTTTTCAACAAGTTCTTTTATGTTGCTCCTTTAAAATTAGTATACTACTGTGATCAAAAACTAAGGTGAATTTTGTCATAAAATAAAAAATCTTTATTTATTTTGCCAAATCTATTTCGTCCCCTTTAAAATAAGCCTCCTCCGATAAAATACACTTTTGCCATCGTTTCTTCATGTATGGCCGTCAAGCCAGTCACACGGACGATATTAGTAGAATTTTTGGCCAAAAAGTCTTGAATAACCAATACAGTGTAAGATAGTGTATTATCATGATGCAAAAACCAAACGTTGTCTCGCTACAATTCCTGCCGTTTCTTGCAAATAGCCTTACGCAAACGACACATAACATTTAAATAATAATTCGGATTGACTGTTTGGCCGGGTGGAACGAATTTATAGTGCACTACACCACGATAACGTGACCTTGTTTTTAAGCAACTTTGCATTGATTTTCGTGGACGTCGTTCACCTTTTGCAAGGTATTCACTCGATTGGTCGGTTGTTTCCTAGTCGAAAGCATATATCCCAGTCTCATCACCAGTAATAATGCGTTTTATAACGTCCTAAATGTTTGCAAGGATTTCTGTACAGACATCCCTACGTCGTTCTTTTTCCATAAAATTGAGAAATTTTGGCACCAAACGTGATTTCACTTTTCTGAGACCCAAATAATCCTTTAAAATCGCTTGAATCGATCCATATAATACAGACAGGGGCACCCTACTAGGTATATAGCAATGGACCGGACGAATTTGCAATCCTCCGCTATTTGTGTATGCATTCTTTTTTGTTCAGTAAGAAACAACAAAGAAACACAATTTTCAGTTTGCTGGGAATTATAAAAGTTACTGAGGATTGAACGAAAGCGCGCCGGCTGGTCGCGCGATTCTCGGTTGCAGTGCTTAGAGGGTAATCGCAAATTCGTCCGGTCCATTGCTATATACCTAGTAGGGTGCCCCTGTCTGTATATTTACCATATCCATAGGGTCTCTAATAGATAATCGTTGATTTTCAAGTACTAAACCCTTCATATTTTGATGTGTTGCTCGTCAATTGATGTTGATGGTCATCCAGAAAGTTCCAAATCAGCAACATGTTCTCGGCCCTATTTGAAGTCCGTATACCACATATACACATTTTTTTGCCAAATGGTATCATCGCCGAATGCCAACTTAAAAATAAAACAATTTTCCTGAATCGGCATGCGCGGGAAGTTTAAATGAAATATTTACCTTAGTTTTTGATTACAGTAGTATTGGTGTTTTAGGGATTAAAATTTATACACACTTGTTAAAATATATTTTCTTTTAAAAAGCACGCAGCGCTATAACAACTAGGATTCTATTCTTACCACGCATCGTGGCATGAGAATGGTTTGAGGAAATGTTAAGGTGTTGGCGATAAGTTGGTTTTCGATATATTAAAGTCTAAATATCATTACTGTCTTAACTAGAAATTTTAGAAACGGTATATTATTATCTTCTTCTTCTCTTATCGTGAATTACATTTTTTATAGGGGCACAATTTTGTAAAGTTCGTTAGAAGTAAAACCTGTGTAATTTAAAAGAAAAATGGTTTATTGCTTATCATTGTAAATCTGTTGACTTTTAGTTACCGGTAGAACTTAATTTTTATACAATTTACCTTTTCTATTATTGTTTTGTAAAATAATTTATTTTTTTTAATAATGTTTAGTACCTAAATTTAAAGAGCCCATTTATGCAGAAAGAATTTTGGAAAACTAAATGTGTAATTTTAAGAATTTTGTACCATATAGTCTAACAATAAAAGTATAGGTATTTATGTAGTAGACTTATAGACAAGATTTGATAATAAAGGAAAAAAACGTGGACAGGGATAATAAGTGTTAAGCACATTTTTGTATAAAATGTAAATACACATTTTCAATTTTTGTTGTCATTTATGTGATATAATGTACTTCGATGTCGAAGAAAATAAATAAATTCACTGAATCTACATAATATACTACCTAAACTAATATTATTATCTTTTTCTGAATGTTTAAAAGTTCATTGTTTATTCTCCGAATAAAAAGTTTCAAAATTATGTATACTCCCTAAGAATATTAATAAAGTGTTTAAATATAATATTCTGAGTTTTATTATTAACTTAATCTAATCTTTTAGTTCAGTAGCGCCCGGTTAAAAAATTTAAAAAAGTTTTTTGAGCTTAAAGGTACACCGTAAAAATGACAGATAATTCAGATTTTATGTCACGAAAGCTAGGTTACTATGATAAAATTATAAAGTGTGTTAGTCCAGGAAACGAAGCTGAAAAAAAGTGCAAAACCTAGCAATTTTTTCAAAATGCATGGATTTGCATAAAAATTTGGATTAAGCTTAACTTACCCTCCCTTCAAAATCTATATTATGCCGATGGGCGTTCTTTATTTTTAGAGGTGAAAACTATCCCTTATTGCAAAACCTTTAAAACTTTTATATAACAGCTTAAGTCACCTAAAATTAGGCTCAAATAATTAAAAAATAGGTATTAAATTTTTTAAAACATTATTTAATATATTTCATTAAAAAAAATTAGTTACTCTAGAAATATTAACACACTGTCACAGAGTTGTATTTAAAAAAATTTACTGCTTAAAAGTATTACTAATTTAATTTTGTAATCTTTTATTTCTTAAAAATCTACCCCTTACAAAATTACAATGCAAAAAATAGAACAAAACCGCGAATTTTTAAAAAAATGCATCAAATCGCATAAAAAGTTGCCGATGAGCGCTTGTTTTATTTTTTGGGGGTAACAACTATCCCTTATTACTGAACCCTTTAAACTTACTTCACTTTCATATTAAAGCTTAATTCAAGTAAAATTTGGCTTAAATAAGTTAAATAATAATGCTTAATCTTTGAAATATTTGTTGAAATATTTTAACCCTTAAAAGCAAACCCAAGTATGCTCGAAAAATTGGTTTTTAAGCATAACTTCTTCAGTTTTTGTAATAAAATTTTTTTAAAAATCGTTCTGTTGATTTTTTTAAAATTTATAAAGTCCTATATATTAAAACTATTTAAAACCCTTACTTTTCTAAAGGGGTGAGTTTAAAGGGCTGAAACAAAGTGGTGCACGTCTATACACACGCGTTTTAAACGTTTATACCTTACTGAATTTTCGTCACAGTCGGATTTTTTTAAAGCTACAATTTTATTATTTACATTTTTTGAATAAAATGCATACCTACCTATCCGAGATGGTTTGGCAACCACCCTAAGGTAATGGCGCCCTTCGACATAATATAGACTTTGATTCTTGGACTATTCCCTGTCCCTATCCTACTGTCCAAATTTCAAGTCATTCTATGCATTTTGAAAAAATTGCTAGGCGAGATCGTATGTTTCCTGGACTATATAACTTAATAGTAAACATGTAACTTATTATAATATAATTTTAATAAAAAAATAGTCCAAATAAATTCTTTAGAATTCTCAGACGTAATACATGGGTTAAAATTTTTAATTAAAACAACTTTCTTTTATAAGGTTTATTAATGTTTTAAATAGTGCTATTTTTGACACATTTTCTTAAATATGAATGTCAGTTTTAAATAAGAGATGTTATAACTTATTAGTCATGCTAGTCAACATGTTTTTTGTGGAACTTAAAGCGTAAGCTAATACAATTGTTTAATTTAATTTTAATTTAATAATGAAAAAAAATCCCTTATGCTGCAGACTTTTTAAAAGATGCTACATATTAAAAATAAAAATGTGTTAGAAGCAATTTTGTGGCAATCTGAAAAAAAAACAGTTGTTTGGTTTAAAAAGTAGTAATCTAGATCTTAAAATCTATAGCGGTGGAAAAAAATTAAAATAAAAAATAACTTTTACATTAACTTTTATTATACTTGCGTGCTGTCACATTTTTAAAATTTTAACGCATTTGATAAATTTATTTGCCTGTTATTGCATGCAGTCAAACATGGTAACTAAATATCTCAAAAGCAAATCCTAAAAACACAGCTTGTTGTTATTTGGGTTGTCGGTAAATAATAAAAAATAATATATTAATGCACTTTGTCTACCATGGTCAAAGAGGTCAAAAAGTTTGGATTTTAGAACGGAGCTCTAACGGACTCCAGAAATAGCAAAAAGTTATCTTAAGAAAACGTGCTAACCGTTACAGATACCAATTTATGAATTAATATCCAGTCTATAATAATAATAATAAAGTTTAAAATATGCCATATATAACTTTTAGCTAGCTTTAACAAAATTAGGAAATCTATATCAGGAAAACAGTTGCTCTAAAAATGTAATGATTACATGAAAACATATTTTAACAGGCTTGTCTTAAATTAAATGTTGGTAAAAGATAATCCTAATTAAAAAAAAAAGTTTTTAAACACACACTTCAAATAGCTTACGCATTATTAAAAGTTTAGTAATTGCTTATATCTACTGGCCCAGCTAGGATTTTTTTTTTGGGAGACACTTTGGAAAAGAAAATTTTTATTATGGAAATTGCAAAAAAAAATTTAACCTCCCCTTACAGAGAAAAAGTTTCAAAAGTGAACCCTCAATTTGTATTTTTTTCGTAAATTAAATCAAATTTTAACGTTAAATCACAAGTTTTGCAAAATTATCAATGGTTTTTTAAAAACGGCAGCCAGTTTTTTTCCACTCAAAAATATTCTTAATTTAAAATTAAAAAATAAACTTTGATTAAATCTACAAAAAAAAAACAAATAGAGGATTTGCTTTTAAAACTTAGAAATTCTCTGGGAAGGAAGGGGTAAAAAAAATTAACTTTTTTTCGCAAATTCCAAAATATTTTTTTTTACCAAAGTGTTCCCCCTAAGGCCAACAGCATTTGGTATATATTTGGTATGGATCCCATGTCTTACTTTTTAAATTTAAAAAAAAATGAATAATCCTAGCTACGCCATTGCTTGTGTCAGCCCTAATTTTTTAAACATTGTTTTTGG